>JASANB010004633.1:0-16940 GCA_030248155.1 Sabatieria punctata | reverse complement strand
ATGTACTTCGTTCAGTTACGTGTGCTCTGACAAGTTGGCGAACGTGCTTTGATTAGTGGTACGTACTTCTGTTACTTTTGTTGTCTAATTTGTAAACATTGTTCATTTGTAGGACTGCAATCGTGCAAACAGTTTCAACCTCCAGACAGCATCAATCTTCGATGTGAACTGCACTTGCGAAAGGGCATTGAAGCTCAGCTGAGGCAATGCAGCAATGCTGTCAAGGAGCGTTTCTGCAGAGAGATTTTCGGTAGCCAAACGCAGACAGGAAACAATTTTGTGCGTGTTCCAGGCAACCGTTACCTTCTGTAACATTCTTGGTAGTCTGTGAACAAGATATATTTCAGGCTTAGTTGACTGTCGTTCGGAGCTGGAATTTGATAGTAAAGTGGTACTGCAGCGTCATACGTGGGAGGAGGAAGTTCCAGGCTTTTACAGCTGGTTCATACAGAAAATGGCGCCTACACTGAAGAGCTCATATTTGCTTCATCTCCGTGAGGTTGCAAACAATCCTCACAGACTCACAACGAATAGTTGTGAAAAGTTGAACAGCTTGATTCAGACGGAATTCCAGCATTGCACCCTCTCAGTGCAGGAGCTGGCTAAGAAACTCGATTTATTTGTTGACGGTTTGTTTTGTTTCTAAAAATGCAACTTTCTCTGAAATCTTTTCGAAGTTACCCGATTTGTTCGCCTGCACTGCAAACAGAGCATTTTGTTTATCTTTGACTAACAACTCAAGCTCTGCTTAATGGACACACAGGGCAGACATGGGCAAAGGGAGGGCTAAAGGGGGTTGCCCCCTCAGTCTCTGACCTACCCCCCTCAGCCGGCCGCTACCCCCCTCAGGAATTTTTTGGAAGAATTTTGTATAGAAAATTTGATAAAAATATGCCTGAATTAGGTGTAAATGAGCTCAGAATAGCTTATTTTGACTTAATTTAATAAAAAATAAGCCAAAAAACCTTGATTTTACCCAAAAATCGGGACTTTTGGCTTGCAACCCCTCAGCCCCATGCCCTCAGCCCCCCCTCAGGAATTGAAAATTCTTCTGCCCCTCAGCCGAAATGCTAGCCCATGTCTGACACAGGGTATAACTATACAGAGCCTGGCCAGTTTCAGGCATCTTTCTGCGCTTGCAAGAAGCTGTCTTCCAAAGAGGCACTGTGAGGCTTACTGGAAAAACTGCCCGAAAATTCGAGATGTCCGATTTACAGTATACACTGCTGACTACAAAAGAAAGGGAGCAGATGTTTGAGGAGCTCGGTTTGCTGCGTGGACCGGAGCGCGATCCTCACAAACGTCTTTCGATTGATGTCGCTCAGGAAACTTCGATCACTGAAATTGCTGCAACCGGTTTGTTTGCGCTTTTGCTAACTTCTGCAAAACAGGTTTAGACCGTTTAGAATTGAGGCGTTTGCAAAATGAGGCAGCTGGAATAGTTTTTTCCGGAAGTTCTATGTTCAACGTCTGCCCAACGAATCCTTCTGTAACGTCGGTGTGGCAAGGAACCAATCAGTATACGGTTGAGCGAGATGGAGACTGCTTCAAGTGTATGTCAGCGTGCACGGATTGGAGAATCTTTAGACTAGTTTGTGCACATACGCTGGCTGTGGCTGAGTTTCATTGCGATCTGTTCGGCCATTTGTCTGATCTGTCCACAAAATTAGCTCAGGAGTCGGCTGACCAGGCAGTTTCCATTTCAATGGGAGACAGCAAGTCTGGTCGTAAAGGAAGCTACCGCCGTAGAGGCAGTTTGCAGACTGCTGGACGGGGACTGGCCAACAGAACAGTAGCGGTATGTACCCCTCGTGCCACTCCTCCTGTTCCGGTTTCCAATCGATTGGAAGTGCCCTTCTCTGTTCCTACTGATCAGCAACTGCTGAGTCTGGAGCTTCCAAAGAACAGTTACACTCAGCCATGGCATAATGACCATCCCTTTATCCTGGTGCATCTCAAAGAGTTCTGGCAGCGCTTCAAGCGTAATCACTGTGCGTCCTGCCGCCAGCCCATGTCAAAGCGTGATTGTGCTCCAAACAATCTCGGTTTTGCTCACTGGGAATCCTACTGGGTTCAAGCGAATCCAGCCAAAGGAGAACAAGGATACTACACCAAAAGTCGCTTGCAACCGGTCATTCTACATTGCAGCTTTAAGTGCATGAAACAAAGGTACGTGGTATATAGACAAACACCGAGACCTACATGCCCATGCATCTGGAGGGAGTTGACTATGAGGGTAGGCCATACATGTAACAGCTCCGGGCCGACCGGTGGGAGGGGGGTAGGGGGGTTTTTTCCTCAGGTGGGGGGTCCAGGGGGGGTTTCGCCCAGAGGGGGGTCCAAAATTTCAAAAAGCACCGAAACGTCTGGAAATGCGTTTTTAGCACGTTTTTTCAGTAAGGACGCTAAAAATCGCTATTTTAAGCTGCCAAATAGCGTTTTAGAGCTAAAAACAAGCAAAAAAATGACAAAATGGCTTTCAGAAACCCCGATTTAGCCAGGGTAAGAAAATTTAGCAAAATTTGCCTTCAAAAACGCGTTTAAAAGGCATTCCGAACTTAAAATTAGCAGAAATTACAAGTTTTAGTTGTTTAAATTGGCCTGGTTGGGCTTCTGCCCGACTAGGGCGAGAAAATTTTGAAAATTTAGCATTCAAAAACGCATTTAAAAGGCATTCTGAGCGATTTCTGAGCCAGTTTGTTAGTACTGGAGCCACTACCAGTACTTGTATTTTTTGGGTCGGGGGGGGGGGGTCCCTTAACTTGTCTCGGGGGGGGGTGAGGGGGGTTTGGCCTTTTCAGCAGGGGGGTAACCCCCCAAACCCCCCCAAGTACAAGTATGGGGTAGGCCGATTTTCTGTGGGTGGGAGTGGTAAGCGTCGTTACTGCTACAGTATGTATGCATTTTCCTTACCTTAATAAACTGTTTTCAGATACGATTATGTCTCCTACGATTTGTTGAAGGCCGATGCCGACCTCGATTTGGAAGAGATGCACCATCAATTATTGTCTGAGCAGTTCGCGATCCCTTCGCTGGATCCCTCAGAAGTGAGCTGGCGTGACAACCCCGTGCAATATAAACCTCGTGCTAAGTGATAGCTAAGTGGTTGTGTAAAGTATCCGGTGCTCATTGTGTTATGATCTCTGCTGTTGTTCCAGGTCGCAATTTGTCACTTTACTTCGTCGTTTTTTGTACTGTTATTTTACTAGTGGATTTTCATTTTACTATTTACTAAATTTACTACAAATTCAGCTCTTCAATTTAATTTCTATTTTTGTTTTACTACCGAGCAGCTCCGATTTTACTAATTTTTGTTTTACTAATAATTCTACTAATTTTACTACTAATTTACTACGATTTTACTAGTCATTAGAGGCAATTTTGCGTCAAATGATGCCAAGCTCTTATGAATAATTAATGTTGATGCTAAATAGTTGCTAAATTTAATCATGATACGAGGTTCTGAAGAGCTTTAGAGACAAAAAAGTGTGAAGTTGAACTGGCAAAAGTGCTCCCACACATCTTTTATTGCAAAATTGATCAAGAATTTGGTTGGAATTCACCATAAACTAGTAAAATAGTAGTAAAATTTTCATTTTACTATTGATGGTCTTTGTTAATTTAATTTAATTTTTACTTTACTATTGGCTCTTAATTTTACTTTTTACTATAATTTTACTACTAGTAAAATACCACTAGTATTACTAATTTTTGTTTTACTATACTATAGTAAAATAACAGTAGTTTTTTGCGTATGATCTCTGCTCTTGTTCCAGGCGGCAGTTTGTCACTTCACTTCTTCGTTTTTTGCGTATGATCTCTGCTCTTGTTCCAGGCGGCAATTTGTCACTTTACTTCTTCGTTTTTTGCGTATGATCTCTGCTGTTGCTCCAGGCCGCAATTTGTCACTTTACTTCTTCGTTTTTTGCGTATGATCTCTGCTCTTGTTCCAGGCGGCAGTTTGTCACTTCACTTCTTCGTTTTTTGCGTATGATCTCTGCTCTTGTTCCAGGCGGCAATTTGTCACTTTACTTCTTCGTTTTTTGCGTATGATCTCTGCTGTTGCTCCAGGCCGCAATTTGTCACTTTACTTCTTCCTTTTTTGCGTATGATCTCTGCTGTTGCTCCAGGTCGCAATTTGTCACTTTACTTCTTCCTTTTTTGCGTATGATCTCTGCTGTTGCTCCAGGTCGCAATTTGTCACTTTACTTCTTCCTTTTTTGCGTATGATCTCTGCTGTTGCTCCAGGTCGCAATTTGTCACTTTACTTCTTCGTTTTTTTGCGTATGATCTCTGCTGTTGTTCCAGGCCGCAATTTGTCACTTTTCTTCTTCGTATTTTTGCGTATGATCTCTGCTGTTGTTCCAGGCGGCAATTTGTCACTTTTCTTATTCTTATTTTTGCGTATGTTCTCTGCTGTTGTTCCAGGCGGCAATTTGTCACTTTACTTCGTATTTTTGCGTATGATCTCTGCTGTTGCTCCCGTCCGCAATTTGTCACTTTTCTTCTTCGTTTTTTGCGTATGATCTCTGCTGTTGCTCCAGGCCGCAATTTGTCACTTTACTTCTTCCTTTTTTGCGTATGATCTCTGCTGTTGCTCCAGGCCGCAATTTGTCACTTTACTTCTTCGTTTTTTTGCGTATGATCTCTGCTGTTGCTCCAGGCGGCAATTTGTCACTTTTCTTCTTCGTATTTTTGCGTATGATCTCTGCTGTTGTTCCAGGCGGCAATTTGTCACTTTACTTCGTATTTTTGCGTATGATCTCTGCTGTTGCTCCAGGCCGCAATTTGTCACTTTTCTTCTTCGTTTTTTGCGTATGATCTCTGCTGTTGTTCCAGGCCGCAATTTGTCACTTTACTTCTTCGTTTTTTTGCGTATGATCTCTGCTGTTGCTCCAGGCCGCAATTTGTCACTTTACTTCTTCGTTTTTTTGCGTATGATCTCTGCTGTTGCTCCAGGCCGCAATTTGTCACTTTTCTTCTTCGTATTTTTGCGTATGATCTCTGCTGTTGTTCCAGGCGGCAATTTGTCACTTTACTTCGTATTTTTGCGTATGATCTCTGCTGTTGCTCCAGGCCGCAATTTGTCACTTTTCTTCTTCGTTTTTTTGCGTATGATCTCTGCTGTTGCTCCAGGCCGCAATTTGTCACTTTACTTCTTCGTTTTTTTGCGTATGATCTCTGCTGTTGCTCCAGGCCGCAATTTGTCACTTTTCTTCTTCGTATTTTTGCGTATGATCTCTGCTGTTGTTCCAGGCGGCAATTTGTCACTTTACTTCGTATTTTTGCGTATGATCTCTGCTGTTGCTCCAGGCCGCAATTTGTCACTTTACTTCTTCGTTTTTTTGCGTATGATCTCTGCTGTTGCTCCAGGCCGCAATTTGTCACTTTACTTCTTCGTTTTTTTGCGTATGATCTCTGCTGTTGCTCCAGGCCGCAATTTGTCACTTTACTTCTTCGTTTTTTTGCGTATGATCTCTGCTGTTGCTCCAGGCCGCAATTTGTCACTTTTCTTCTTCGTATTTTTGCGTATGATCTCTGCTGTTGTTCCAGGCGGCAATTTGTCACTTTACTTCGTATTTTTGCGTATGATCTCTGCTGTTGCTCCAGGCCGCAATTTGTCACTTTTCTTCTTCGTTTTTTGCGTATGATCTCTGCTGTTGCTCCAGGCCGCAATTTGTCACTTTACTTCTTCCTTTTTTGCGTATGATCTCTGCTGTTGCTCCAGGCCGCAATTTGTCACTTTACTTCTTCGTTTTTTTGCGTATGATCTCTGCTGTTGCTCCAGGCCGCAATTTGTCACTTTACTTCTTCCTTTTTTGCGTATGATCTCTGCTGTTGCTCCAGGCCGCAATTTGTCACTTTACTTCTTCGTTTTTTTGCGTATGATCTCTGCTGTTGCTCCAGGCCGCAATTTGTCACTTTACTTCTTCGTTTTTTTGCGTATGATCTCTGCTGTTGCTCCAGGCGGCAATTTGTCACTTTTCTTCTTCGTATTTTTGCGTATGATCTCTGCTGTTGTTCCAGGCCGCAATTTGTCTCTTTTCTTCGTATTTTTGCGTATGATCTCTGCTGTTGCTCCAGGCCGCAATTTGTCACTTTTCTTCTTCGTTTTTTGCGTATGATCTCTGCATCTGCTTTTTTCTCTGTTGTTCCAGGCCGCAATTTGTCACTTTACTTCTTCGTTTTTTTTGCGTATGATCTCTGCTGTTGCTCCAGGCCGCAATTTTTCACTTAACTACTTCCATTTTTTGCGTATGAT
The DNA here is from genome assembly GCA_030248155.1 of Sabatieria punctata. Classification (NCBI taxonomy): domain Eukaryota; kingdom Metazoa; phylum Nematoda; class Chromadorea; order Araeolaimida; family Comesomatidae; genus Sabatieria; species Sabatieria punctata. The sequence goes on along the minus strand of JASANB010004633.1, from coordinate 10,678 downwards.
CTCTGCTGTTGCTCCAGGCCGCAATTTGTCACTTTTCTTCTTCGTATTTTTGCGTATGATCTCTGCTGTTGTTCCAGGCGGCAATTTGTCACTTTACTTCTTCGTATTTTTGCGTATGATCTCTGCTGTTGCTCCAGGCCGCAATTTGTCACTTTACTTCTTCCTTTTTTTGCGTATGATCTCTGCTGTTGCTCCAGGCCGCAATTTGTCACTTTACTTCTTCGTTTTTTTTGCGTATGATCTCTGCTGTTGCTCCAGGCCGCAATTTGTCACTTTTCTTCTTCGTATTTTTGCGTATGATCTCTGCTGTTGTTCCAGGCGGCAATTTGTCACTTTACTTCGTATTTTTGCGTATGATCTCTGCTGTTGCTCCAGGCCGCAATTTGTCACTTTACTTCTTCGTTTTTTTTGCGTATGATCTCTGCTGTTGCTCCAGGCCGCAATTTGTCACTTTACTTCTTCCTTTTTGTGCGTATGATCTCTGCTGTTGCTCCAGGCCGCAATTTGTCACTTTACTTCTTCCTTTTTTTGCGTATGATCTCTGCTGTTGCTCCAGGCCGCAATTTGTCACTTTACTTCTTCCTTTTTTGCGTATGATCTCTGCTGTTGCTCCAGGCCGCAATTTGTCACTTTTCTTCTTCGTTTTTTGCGTATGATCTCTGCTGTTGTTCCAGGCCGCAATTTGTCACTTTACTTCTTCCTTTTTTTGCGTATGATCTCTGCTGTTGCTCCAGGCCGCAATTTGTCACTTTACTTCTTCGTTTTTTGCGTATGATCTCTGCTGTTGCTCCAGGCCGCAATTTGTCACTTTACTTCTTCTTTTTATGCGTATGATCTGATCTGTTGCTCCCGGCCGCAATTTGTCACTTTACTTCTTCGTTTTTTTTGCGTATGATCTTCTGTGTCCGGCGCAATTTCCTTACTTCGTTTTTGCGTATGATCTCTGCTGTTGCTCCAGGCCGCAATTTGTCACTTTACTTCTTCCTTTTTTGCGTATGATCTCTGCTGTTGCTCCAGGTCGCAATTTGTCACTTTACTTCTTCGTTTTTTTGCGTATGATCTCTGCTGTTGCTCCAGGCCGCAATTTGTCACTTTACTTCTTCCTTTTTTGCGTATGATCTCTGCTGTTGCTCCAGGCCGCAATTTGTCACTTTTCTTCTTCGTTTTTTTGCGTATGATCTCTGCTGTTGCTCCAGGCCGCAATTTGTCACTTTACTTCTTCCTTTTTTGCGTATGATCTCTGCTGTTGCTCCAGGCCGCAATTTGTCACTTTACTTCTTCGTTTTTTCCGTATGATTTCTGCTGTTGTTCCGGTAATAAATTTTCACTTCGTTTCTTCTACGTATTTTAGTGTATGATCTCTGCTTTTCTTCCGGTACCAATTTTCACTTTATTTCTTCTATTTTAGTGTATGGTCTCTGCCAGTGCGTCTGGTCCAGTGTTGTGCCGAACGAAAATTTTCTGAATTTAGTTAGTAAAAGTTAGTTACAACTTTTCAAATTTGAGTTTAGTAAGTAAAAGTTAGTAACTAAATTCGCTCTCCGAGTTTAGTAATTTAGCCAAAAATTACTGAGTTACTTAGTTATGAGTTTAGTTAGTAAAAGTTAGTAACTAACTAACTAACTAACTAATGTTTTTACTTAGTAAATAACTAACTAAATTCAACCGGCACAACACTGGTCTGGTCGCAATTTCTCTTTGATAAATTGGAGTGCTGACGCAGCCTCTGTTCGGGCATTTTAAATCGTGTGCAACTTGATTCGATATTGCCGTATGGTGTGTAGTACACATTTCCTTGTGTAGCGTAAGTACGATAAATACTTCGTTATTATTGAGTCTACATGCGCGCGTACGAAAATACTACTGTACTGTGGAACCAATGTGAAGCTCCTTTCGAGCGAAAGAGATACAATGTAGTATCCGTTAATGTGTTCAACAACGGCATTTCAATTCCCCGATACTATCAGGGTTCGTGCCGGTCAGGGGATTTTGGGACTTATCAGCGGAAATTGCGGGCGTCACTACATGAATACATGCATTCAGTAGGTTGTAGAAGCAGCAATGAAAGTGTATGTCATTCAGTCGATATCAGATACCGGAAGAACAGCAGAGATCATACACCAAAATAGAAGAAATAGTGAAAATTGGTACCGGAAGAACAGCAGAGATCATACACCAAAATAGAAGACATAAAGTGAAAATTGGTACCGGAAGAACAGCAGAGATCATACACCAAAACAGAAGAAATAAAGTGAAAATTGGTACCGGAAGAACAGCAGAGATCATACACTAAAATAGAAGAAATAAAGTGAAAATTGGTACCGGAAGAAACCTGAATTGCAGCTTGAAACTGAGGCCTAAAGTTAGGGTGGTCGGATGGGGGGAATGGTCCGCGTACCGAGGTGTCCAAATGTGCCCCAAAATTTTGCAAATAAAATTCCTGAATTTTAAACTACGGCTCTAGGTGGGGTTCCGAATCTTAAGATCCATTTTTCCGTACCACGCTGGGGGTCCGATTTCGGTGGGGGTCCGGGGGTCCGGGGATCCGATTCCATATTACCATCGCCTCCCAAAGAAGTTGGAAATTTGGAAACTGAAAAACATAAAACATGGAAAATGATCTACAACAATTTCGGAAATTAGGAAAACATGCACAAGAACAACCAACACAACATCACAAAAATTTACATATCGGTAACGTTATCTGAACGTGAACCCTCGGAAAAACAAAGGTCAACCGCCTACAAGACTCGCATAGTGAAGATGCACATGGTAGCTTCATTTTTAGGAAGGAGGGTGGTTGATGTGTCCACTACGGTAGTATGTGAATGCATGATGTGCATCCTGTTGCAATGATCTTCTTGTGTGGTGTTTATACATAGAGCTGTTGTGTTGTGTGTTGATAGCCCGTTTGCTATAACCTGTCTAACCCAAGTAAAGTCTAATCTACTTGGAGTCTAAATATACTACTGTACGCCTCCTTCCGTTGCACCATCTATAAACAATGGTTTGAGGTCGACGTGGTTTTGTATCTGTGGTATGCATGCACGTATTTGTTTTCTAAACTTTACTTACAGGCTTTATAGCACTGGTGTTTTCTCTTTTCCTCTTTTTTCTATTAAAGTGTTTTCTTTTTTTGGTCAACACTGTGACTACTGACGCTGCCTGCAATTTAGAAGTCGAATTCTTCTGAGATCTATGCCCAAACAAAAATAACCTGATTTACAGCAAAAAAACCGACTCTATGTTAGCTTAGATTTAGGCTTGTTGTCAGGCCACCGAAAGGCGGCGAAAACAAGTATATAATTGGGTAGCATCGTGGGATGGGAAGGCAAAGGGAGTCTGTGTGCAAGCTAGTGTTGTTACAATACCAAAATTTCCGTTTGACTATGACTATGACTACCGCTGGTTTGAGTACAATACCGAAGTAGTTAAATTAGACTATATTGTACTGTAGTCAAACCATTTGACTATGATGAGCACCGGTTTGACTACTTTTAGAAACAGAGCCAAATTGGCATTTTCAGCGATTTATCATGTTTTGGTGACCAAACGTCAGCCAGAAAAGCTTGTGACTAAATCAATAAATCGTTTATCCTGAAATAAACAGTAGTTAACCGCTAAAAAGTAGCATAGAATCGTTCTTTTCTCTTCAAAATTTGCATTGTAAAACAAAAACAACATGCTTGGCAATCAGCACCGTAAAATACAGGGTGATTCACATATCCCGTGGGGTTTCGCAAGCTCAGAACTTTTTTGTTTGAACCGAATTGATTTTTGGATATGATACATGGGCATACTTCGCATTTTACTGTTTCAAATTTCAGATTGTTTCATTACGAAATACCTAAAAACGGACAATTCTACCGCAGACAGAAATGTCCAACATTGGCGCTAGAAGTATTAGGCTAGGTCTTGAGTGTTGATAATGTTCTTAAACCATGGCGGATTGATGCTTCATTCAGTTTTCAACACAACCCGACGTTTTTTAGCAGTTGTGAGACGGCTTTTTCCGTTAAATAACATGAAAAATGTGCGGCGTAGTTTGAGTGGACAAAAACGCTGTAATGGTGCAGAAAAAGTTCTGTCTGGAATTTGGGAGATAACGCGAGCCCCCGAGCGATCACAGCATCCACCAGTGGCGTGAATGCCTCAGGAAAGGCGAAGTGTGTGCGACAAAACTCTAAAAAGTGTCTTTCAAGCAACACAGCTGGTGTACTACCAGCGGCTGAAGAAAGTGATCGAAAACAAGCAGCGATCATGTTGAAGTGCATAACTAGTGATGTAGTGGGTGGAATTTGTTGAAATCTGAATCAGTAAAATGCCAAGTACGTCCACGTATCATTTACAAAAATCAGCCGATTCGGTCCACCAACAAATATGTTCTGAGCTTGCGAAACCCAACGGGGTATGTGAATCAATCACACTGTCGAATAAAACGCCGTTTGTGTGAAGCCAAGAAAATTTTTGACTTTTCTCTAACTAAAATGTGTATTCTACTGTATGCAATAGTTTAATCCAGATTTGGTGGAACTGTAGAACTTGCATCAAGCAGAGATTCACTGACTGTCCCTTCCCTTCATTGTTTCACAATTTTAGAGCCAACTTTGTTTGGTGTTCTATAGTACCTAAAATGTTTCAAGTTTGTAATATATTTTAGTTGTAAACCGAAAAAAGGGTTAAAATACGCTTGAAAAGCCTGCCTCTTAATAACAAAAGGTAGTCATAGTCAAACGGTTTGACTACCTGGTCTTCGTTTGAATACGTATTTATGGTAATGAAGGTAGTCAAACTTTGACTTTGACTACCTGTCCGTTTGACTGCCATATCACAAAAGTATTAACTATGACTTTGACTTTGACTAGTAGTCATAACAACACTAGTGCAAGGCCACAGAATACGAGTTCTTTAGCTTTAGCTTGCCAGTGATGGACGTGCACAAAGTAAGATTTTATATATTTCGACTTATTGAATGAAAGAATTTTCAGACAAGCAATCGTTTCCAGCATGAGCTGTAGCGCTCATTTCCTTAAGTTTGCCCCCATTAGTTACTTGCTTACTTTCGTTCTCTTATGGTGTAACTTGCGATTTTCCAACTTTCCTACTTTCGAGGAGGCGATTTGTGACATTGGAAACCCACAACACTTGGTGTACCACTGTGTACCACAGCGTACCGCACGTCGTCACCTTTTCCGTTTTTCTGGGGAGGCGATTTGTATACGCGCCACAAAAATGCCACTAAAATGCAACTGAAATTGCCCCCGAGTTTTTTGCGACTAAAACAACGGTGCGTTGCAAATGTAGTGATTGGAACGTGTTAGCAGTCTAAATTATGGTTAAACGTTCGAAACAGTGTACAATCTGAAACAATGTAAAGTAGAGAAATAAAAGGGAAGGAAATGAATAAGAAGCAAAAATGAAATAGAAAAAATAATAACACCTACTATGAATTAGGTTTCGACCACAAACCTTGACCTAATTCAGTACTTTATCAGTTAGGTCTCATCAGAAGGTTCTGATAAAGCAACAAGCAAAAAACTGCTTGATGGAAAAAACCTTTGGGATACAGGTAAAAAATAACATAAAAGCCACTGCATAAAGGACAAAGTAAAATCAATAAACAGAGTGAGGTTACTTACATACTCGCCACTGCTTGCTTGCTTACTAAATGGTGTTGTGTGTTTTGTGCTGCCGACATATGCGGCTGTTTTCCCCCACGGTCGGACCGAGGGATGGTCCACGGTGTTAACACCCCTCAGCCGGCCGCTGCCCCCCTCAGGAATTTTTCGGAAGAATTTTGTATAGAAAATTATGATAGAAATATGCCTGAATAAGCGTTCGGTTGTGTTTGCCTCTATCTCAGCTATTTCGGGTCCATCTCTGGCAAGCCCCCGCCAGTCTTCCTACTGTTTCTGATGTGCATGCGAAGAAAATCAGCCAAAGCTCCTCATTGCCAACAATTTTTGGAACGACCTCACTGTAAAGCGATGCCAACAGTTTCTCGTTGATTTTATGTAACATTGCAGGATTTATCGTCAATCAAAGCACCTGAGCTGGTAGATGCGAACTGCAAAAAATTTCAAGTCTAATGGATGATCTTCTTCAAGCTATGAAGGAGCAGCGAGAAAGTGAATCGTTCGAAGAGCAGTGGGCCTGTGCTGTTGCCAGACTGGACATCGTTTTGCTTTTTCTCTCGCCAGTCTTATTGACACGCTCGCTTTTGTACAGGGTGTGCCAAAAAAAAACAACCCAGCAGATTTTTTGCCGTAGCAACAGCAAATCGCAACCGATTTGAATGAATCTTTTTTAAATAAAAGATAAATAAATTCTTGAAAGACCGATGAACCGCTTATTAAGATAGCCTGCTTAGTTCCTGAGATATCCCCTTGATGCAGACCATGGAGCTTTTGCTCCAGTGCATGTGTCAGAAAGTGAGACATGCGTGAGACGTAAATGGATTGTGACATGTTTTTCAGAGACATAGGGGATGGACATGTTTTTTTGGGTGAGACTTAGATTGAGACATACTTGAAGGTGAAACGTTCGAGAGACATAGGGCGAGACATGTACAGAGACATTCGATCATAATCAGGACTTGGATAAAATATTGATAATAGAGACGACTGACTGTTCTCAAGAGTCACACACCTAACCAGACAGAAGCCTATTCTTAAGACCAACACTGTGTCAAGGACTGGTCAGTGGCAGCGTCGCCGCCGAATGAAAGAACAGACGCCGATGATCACTGATGACCTAGACAGAAATACAATGTCACTTGAAACACCCATACCCATGGTTATAATATTTTCAGCGATGTAAACATAAAATTAAGGCGCTAGTAGAAACAAATTCACTCAAAGCACCAAAAAAACTACAGATATACCATAAATCTCAACTCCTTTCATATTTTCAGGTATGTCACAAGACGAAGGAGACATGGCATGATGTCTCCGAAAAAAATTGTTTTCAATTCACCATTTTCTCATGCTCATCTGATAGCCCAGGTCTGGAGTACTATCTGCCTGAAATTGTTTATTCTAATATGAAAGAATGCTTGAGTTGGACATCACCAAATAATTGACGTCTCACCTGCCATGTCAAAATTGTCTCATTAAAAGAGACATGCCACCTTGATGGCATGCATGTCTCACTCATGTCTCGTTTTTTTCGCGAGGACAGGACATAGCATGTCATAGGTCGGTATCAAGGGGATATTTGCCCTCAAAGTCAAAACAGAGATTTTGGCAGTGAACAAGAGTGATAAACACAACCCAGCAGATTTTTTACTATTGCAACCATGAATCTTAACCGATTTGAATGAATCCTTTTTTGAATGAAAGATTGATAAATTCTTCAAAGATTGGTGCAATTTTTATTGAGATTCACTGCTTAGTTCTTGAGATATCCCCTTGATACCGACCTATGACATGCTATGTCCTGTCCTCGCGAAAAAAACGAGACATGAGTGAGACATGCATGCCGTCAAGGTGGCATGTCTCTTTTAATGAGACAATTTTGACATGGCAGGTGAGACGTCAATTATTTGGTGATGTCCAACTCAAGCATTCTTTCATATTAGAATAAACAGTTTAAGGCAGATAGTACTCCTGACCTGGGCTATCAGATGAGCATGAGAAAAGGGTGTATTGAAAACAATTTTTTTCGGAGACATCATGCCATGTCTCCTTCGTCTTGTGACATACCTGAAAATATGAAAGCAGTTGAGATTTATGGTATATCTGTAGTTTTTTTGGTGCTTTGAGTGAATTTCTTTCTACTAGCGCCTTAATTTTATGTTTACATCGCTGAAAATACTATAACCATGGGTATGGGTGTTTCAAGTGACATTGTATTTCTGTCTAGGTCATCAGTGATCATCGGCGTCTGTTCTTTCATTCGGCGGCGACGCTGCCACTGACCAGTCCTTGACACAGTGTTGGTCTTAAGAATAGGCTTCTGTCTGGTTAGGTGTGTGACTCTTGAGAACAGTCAGTCGTCTCTATTATTTTATCCAAGTCCTGATTATGATCGAATGTCTCTGTACATGTCTCGCCCTATGTCTCTCCAACTTTTCACCTTCAAGTATGTCTCAATCTAAGTCTCACCCAAAAAAACATGTCCATCCCCTATGTCTCTGAAAAACATGTCACAATCCATTTACGTCTCACGCATGTCTCACTTTCTGACACATGCACTGGAGCAAAAGCTCCATGGTCTGCATCAAGGGGATATTTGCCTTTCATTTAAAAACGGATTCATTCAAATCGGTTGAGATTTGCGGTTGCTACAGCGAAAAATCTGCTGGGTTGTTTTTTTTGGCACACCCTGTATATTGGTCTCTCTAATCATGTATAGAGACGCTGATTTAAAACCTGCTTTTTGCTTTTTATGTACAGTACGTAATACTCGAACTCGACTTTATGATTGTGTGATGTTTCCGAAGACTCCGTTGGCTGGACCTGGACCGCGCATGTACGTACATCATACCAAGAATGCATAAAAGAGTAGCAAGAATGTGCCACTCAGCGCAGCGGCCGGCCGAGTGTCGATGCGCTGTACCAAAATTACTGGAGGGGTCGCGAATTCGCGACCCCTCCAGTAATTTTGGTACAGCGCATCGACATTCGGCCGGCCGCTGAGTGGCACATTCTTGCTACTCCTTTATGCATTCTTGATCATACTGTGATCATAAAAGGGTCGTTTGTACATTAAGGTACCTTCAACAACTGGTTCCTAGTGGCAGGGTTGGGAAAACAGGTTTTTAGTGATTTCTGTCGCGTTGGTGCAGTTTAACCTCTCATTTCCCGTTTTGTCTTCTCTAATGGACCTTTGAGAGAATGAAGTCATTCTGTGATATTTTCCTTTTTCTGCTGCTGCAGAGAGTACCAGACGTTGTCGCTGATACCAATTCGTACTACCGTCTAATCAGCGATCTTTTTCATAACTATTCCACTGATGTTCGACCGGTGAGAAAGTTTTCACAACCAACTGAAGTTACCCTGGAACTAAAGCTAAGACAACTTCTCGAGATGGTAATTAATTATAATCGTAGCTAATTGCGAAGCCGGTTAGCTTTTAGAACACGCGCTACCAATTCGTTCGAATATCTGTCTGGGTCAATGAATTCTGGAAAGACGACTTGCTATACTGGGACCCGAGTCAATACTCAAATCTGACAAGAATATTTGTGGAGCCAGAACAGATTTGGCGCCCAGATACTTACAATACCAAGAAGTAACTTTTTCAGTTTGAATTTTCTAACAGGCTACGTACCGATTTAGCCTGGAGATGGATAAAGACAATACCGAGCGGCCACAACCAACCACTTTAGAGACATTGCCTGATCAGAGAACAGCTGGGGTGAAGCTTAGTTACCCAGCGTTTATGGTATTCTCGTGTCAAATGCAGGTGCAAGAGTTTCCGCATGACATCCAAACATGCACCATTGGATTTTTATCCTGGACTCGTGACAGCTCAGAGATCATATATCATGCTGCACCTTTGAATTCCAAATATTTGCTCAAAAGTTTAGAGTGGGTTCTGGTTAACAGCACCCAGTACAACAGCTCAGGCTGTTATGATTTTTCAAACCCTTTCAAAGCGGGTGCGTTCTTTTTCAGTCTGCACCGTTAGAAGTTGCTTAAAATTCCAGATGAAAACCGATGTTGGTCGGAGGTTTATTTCGAAGTTGCATTTCGACGCAAGTCCGGCTACTATATAGCAACGCTTATCACACCAACAGCCATTCTGATCCAAGTTTGCTTTCTCGGAATGTTCACATTGTCTGGTAGCGACGGCGTCAGAACCGAGAAGATTAATCTCGGAATTACAACCATTTTGGCCCTTTCCATCCTGCTCTTGGTTGTAGCCGATTTGCTACCGAGGGGCTCAGACCCGCTGCCAAAAATCAGTGAGTCGACCCAGCTCGTTGTCGGTGAATCACGTGAAGTTGCAGATTTTCAGACAAATTTATCATTCTTGAGATAATAATTATGTCAGGAGCTCTGCTGTTCGCGTGTCTTCTCATTTACCTTAGCCGTTATGGAACAACGTGTGGTAAGCCCGTACCCAAATGGCTTCAAATATTCACATGCATTTGCACGAGAAAGAAGGATGAAGAGCCAATGCAGAACAATCACATTGTAAAAGCTTCATTAATCAACTGATAAACACGCCTCCTCGACTTTTAGGATTTCAAATCTTATACCGAAAGATCGGCTGTACCAGAGATTGTAATGGAGATTCAAAAGATTCACTCCCGTCTCGAAGCATTGCTCCAAGCGTTGAACGAGCAGAAAGAAAGTGAAAAGCATGAAGAACAGTGGTCGAAAGTTATTGTGAGACTAGAGATTGCCTGCCTTCTTATATTTTCTCTAATCAGCCTCTTTGACACACTTGCTTTTGTTCTCTAAGTCTATTTTGAACTTTTTGTCATCAGCAGATCAAGTCTATGTACGTCAGGGATGTGAGGTGTGTTTTTTCCGGTGTTTTTTTTTCGTCCGGTCTTTTTCTAAGGGTCGGAAAAACCTAAATGACGGGAAAAAACTCAAGCTAAAAATAGCTAATTTATGTCATTTTTCAGTTAAAAATGGACTTTTGATATCTATAATAGGCTAGACTGACTCAAAACTGTTAGAAAAACAATAGAAAATACCAAATTTGGCAATCTAAAACAAAA
>JASANB010004632.1:0-21576 GCA_030248155.1 Sabatieria punctata | reverse complement strand
AGTTATACCACAGTACCGAGTTCGGGCTTGGACGTTTCTACAATTTTGGTTATTAGACAAAAACGCACCCATAAGGAGTTATTCGCAAAAAATCGCTCATCTTTGTATTTGACTTTAATTTTTTGCGGACGCAGTCTTGACGCTTGCTAATAAAAGAACCCATTTTCAATTGGTGCTGAGTACTAAATGCAACTGCATTGTAAACTGAAAAGGAAAACTGTTAATGTGCAACACACCATTGTTTTCATGCACTATGCAATTATGCAGGTAAGAACCGTACTATATCTGCTTTCGACAAGCAGTTGAAACCCTTTTGAAACTGTACACTTTTGAAGAAATTCCTTCACAAGACGTGTTTGGTTTTTTCTAATACAGTGTCTGTCTCTTGTTAGTTTAAATTGCTACAGCACACATACTGTACCACCACACAAATTTTTCATGCACAACAAACTCAGATTGTTTGATTTTACCACGGAGATTGTAGTGTTCTCATCATGTGGCTGGATGTTTCACTCACTTGTAGTTGTAGCGAGTCAGATACGCCATGTTCCTGTAGCTCCCGTACTAACACTGCTGCAACTTCTCATTAGTAAGCTTTTATCTGTTTCTGCAAACATTTGTGCATGAGATATTGTTTTAGCTGCTTAAGTTATGCCGGATCCCTCTCACATACTAAGCCCACATGTAGCGCGTCTCACACTTGCGTCGACACCCAGAATTCCTACGTGCGTCCTCTGTTTCAATCGTCAGTCAGTTCAACACGCCCAACTCAGACTGTAGTGGTTTCGGATCGCACGCCTACTGGTAATTACTGCAGCATTAGTTAAGAGTAGTTTGGCTGTCTCCAGATGCTCCTCATTCATCGCACTTCGAAACCGGCAGCCTTTTATACTCGCACACGTTGAAGTCGGTCGACTACCACGTTCCAGAAAAAGTCAAGAGCTCCGAGACCAGAACAGCGCAGCCTCGAAATCAGCAGAGAATGTACTTTTTACGCACGGCTGAACGTACTGACCGTCTATTCCCCCATTTACAGTTCTCAAGAAATTCTAAGCAAAATTACACTCTTTCTGACTTGGTCAGTTTTTCTGTGGTCAGTAATAAGTATGCAGGTTGGTGTGTCTTCCAGAATCAACCAGTGGTGTTGCCGTTGAGCGGATACGTAAACAATGATGCTCCAATTACTGAGATGGGCGCTGCCATGGCCAATCTGATGGGGGTCGGATTCGAACTGTTCGGCTTAGAGTTCAGTCGCGTTTTCAGCTCACCGGCATTGCGCTGCATTCAAACGGCCCATAACCTTCTCCAGACCAACAAACGCACCACGGCCAAAATCTGCATTGAACCAGGTACCGACAGCCTTTTGCATAGATCCACCCTAAATATTCTAAACTTTGCTGAGTAAGTCGATTTGTTTTGGTCCGTTAAAGGCGGATGATGTAAAATGATGGTGGTTGGGCCATGCAGACCTCATGTCATTTGTTGTATGCCTGGAGGACACGTTTGTTGTGTCAACCCAACACGATCTACCCACCCACGTACTTGCAGGACTATTTGACGCCCGTTATTGGCACGACGACCTGCCGCCATTTACTGAGCCAGCTAAGTTGGCGGCAGAAGGCTGGACAGTGGACCCCGACTACGAACCTGTTTTGCAGTGGTGGGAGCTGAATAACGAAGATGACGTAGAGATGAGCGGGACCAGAGTGGCTGGAGTGATGAGGGAGTTGATGTGGAAGGACGACGGACACAGCGGGGATTGTGTCTTGCTGGTGACACACGGCTTCACTCTGCACGTGGCCGCACACTCTCTGCTCTGGCCTGGCAAGCCCTCGCACCTAACTAAAAACCGGCTGCAACCACTGGGACTGAGATACCCTTACTGCTCTGTGCTCTGTCTGCAACGCTCCAACGCCGCCTGGACATTGGCAAACGCCGCCTCTCCCCACTGCACTTACATGGGCCAGTCGAACAGTCCTGACCTAACCTACCTTCTCCACAGCACTTGACTCTTTCTGCTAACTCCTACTTCTACTGCTCCATTAATTGTGCGCCTCTGAACAAGTAAAACTATTACACCAACACCATGTCGTTTTGCCACGCAACACCCACTGTATGCGTGTTGTACAATACAGTCAGGCACTTAACGCCGTGTATGGTCGAGCCCCGTGGTCGTATGGTGGGTAGCACATACGGCGCTAAGGGCCAGACTGTGACATGTCACTAAAGTAAAGCTTGTCAGCGAAGAGCTCGTCGCCGGGCTGGCGCAACAACTAAGCCTTCAGAAAGGCCGACTTCTGGGCGTATTGTAGAGATTTGCACGAGCCCCGGCAGATCACCCGAGGTGCATTTAAGATTTGATTAAATCCCATGTACGGTCTATGGGATTATTCCACGCCCCCTAAAACCTCTGTTACCTGAGCGACTTTAACCGAGATACCTAGGAAGCAATCACGAACAGGTGTAATATGGAAAAGGATCAGTAGAAAAGGACCGCAAGTGTAGAGATGACGCAAAGAAAAATACCGGATACCAGATAGTGCTTCGGATCTGAAAAATATCGGATTATCCAGTATTATCCGGTATTTTAACCGGATAATACGCAAAAAGACCGGATACGGGATTTTGGGGTATATACCGGATAATACCGGATTATGGTTGCATCTCTACTCAAGTGTAGCTTGTAAACGGCGGTTACTAAAATTCGCAGCTCGCAGCCATTCGCAGCTTCGCATCCCAGTCGCACCCGTTCGCATCCGCCGGGCGCCAACTCTAAAACATCGATGCGAAGAAAAAAGAAGTAAATAGAAAAAGTTTTCCAACCTCTTTTTCGGTTTTCCTCTTGGGTTTCCATCAGAGAGGCTGTTGATGTATATTTGATGTGTACAAAGTCTTTGCATTAAATAAAAGATCAGGCGGTCACGTCAACAAGTGCAACGTGGTTCTCCACGATCACAGTCTAAGCAATCGACTGTTGACGCTAGCTTCAACATAGTCGAAGAAGGTACTAATAGAACCTCCATAAATGGCACACTCACGGTAACCTTGAAAGCGTCCCATTTACTGAGGTGTCCTGATTATAGGGGAGGTCGACCATAAAAATTTTAGAAAATACTTGCTGATAATCGTTCGGATGTTGTTCAATGCAATGATACAACTAAAATATGACACTACTGGACGGTAAATAGGTATCAAACTAAGCAAAAACCGGCAAAAGTTTATGAAACGTCCTATTTATAGAGGGTCACGGCCGGCGTGGGGGTAGGGGGTTTTCCGTCAGGTGGGTGGTTGTTGTTGTTGTTGTTGTATCTACCCAGGAAACTGCAGCTAACAGGAACCAGCTGCGTTCCCGGGAAAGGTATAACCATTTGGGGACTAGCCAGGGTCGACCTGGGGCCGTATTTATAGTCCACTCTACATTGACCCCGAAGGGTATGCAGAGATGCCCCGGAGGCGGTAACTTCAGCGCTCATCTAATGCGGATCCCGCCGGATCTTTTCAATAAAATCAACGAAGTGCACTGCAGGCATCTGAATGAACAGTTGCTGCCGATCTGTGAGCTACTCTGTAGTCTCTTCCTGCATTCTGATTCGGTCTCTTCATTTTGCAAACTCATTTTTGTTAGTCGTTTCTTTCTTTCTACGTTAGCAAGCTTTTATCATGGTAAAGTCACTTCTGTGATCGTATCTTTGCTTTCATTAGTGTGTGTGTGTGTTCTGTAAATTTGAGCATTAAATATGCTCAGACTTGCAGCATGCAAAGACACGTACATTGGTACTGCGCTGGGTTGCCGGGTTGACGGTTCGATTTAGAGATGCGCACGGGCCCGGCAGTTCGGCCCGGGCGGGCAGTCTAAATTTCTAAAAATTGTGTTACAATACAGAGCATTTTTGTTTATTTTCTTGCGATTTCAGTATAGTTCAATATAATTGTGTTCTTTTAAGGTTATTCTCTAATATTCTGACAAATTAACAAATTTTCGACCTCATTTCGCTTTGATTTTGCTAAAAAAATAAAGTATATATCAGTTAAAGATCAAAACTGAGTTTCAGTAAGGAAAACCTATGAAAAAAAGCCGAAAAGTGCTAAATTTGGCTGCCGGACCTTGTGTCTCTTCCTTCTCTATAGCAGTTGGCTACTCCTAGACCGAAAGGACGAAAAATTACAACAACAACAACAACAACAACAACAATGATTTGGACTCAGCCGATTATTTTAACGAAAAAAAGCGGGCCGGGCCGAAAATTCCGCCCCGAGCGCATCCCTAGTTCGATTTAATGCGAAATTTTAGGCCCAAAATTTGCCAGTTTCAGTTAATAATAATAATTGCTTTTCCCCTAAAATGTTAGGGGTAAATACAATACACTGCCAGGCTTCCTTCCTTGGTTTCTGCAGCATTGCATACCCAAACGCGTTACCCAAATGTCATTCATCTGCTCCGCTCGCACCATCACACATACTATGCCCTCACAACTCTACGTTTTGCTGTCTCGTAACGTAATCCGACATTTCTGATTCTATTTTCGCGCAATTTTATCAACAAGTAAATCTTCGCATCGATGTTTTAGAGTTGGCGCCCGGCGGATGCGAACGGGTGCGACTGGGATGCGAAGCTGCGAATGGCTGCGAGCTGCGAATTTTAGTAACCGCCCTTGTAAACAGGGTGCGTCATAAATATCTCGGTTAAAGTTGCCCATGGTGCAGGGAGTTCTGTTCTAAAGTGGTCCAATCCAAATACAATTTTAGTTTGGCCATCCGCGATGCTGTGAAGTAACTTTCACACCAAGGAACGCCGGACTTAGTCTTTGGACAACCACTGCTACGACGCTCAATTTTTACGATCATAGAATGGCTTTGAGACTTTTCGTCCCAAAACAGTCAGGGTATTAACGACATAGTATATGGTATCGGTAATCATACATATTCAGACATGGGCTAGCATTTCGGCTGAGGGGAGTTGTAAATTTTCAAATCCTGAGGTGGGTAGCTGCGGCTGATGAGGGGGGTTGAGGGGATGGTAAGCCAAAAGGTCCGATTTTTTGGCTTATTTTTCGTCAAAGTGGTTTAGCTATTCTGAGCTCACTTCCACATCTAGACATACTTTCATCATAATTTTCCATACAAATTTCTTCAAAAAAATTTTTGAGGGGGTGGCAGCCGCCTGAGGGTGTGAGGAGTCTGAGATTGGTCAACCTCGTTAGCCCCCCTTTTCATGTCTGCATATATGGACCATATGGTATCACCTGAGGCCGCGATCAAAGGGATACCGTATTACCGGTCCCGGAACCAATACCAAAAAACGGTCACGAAATCATTAAATACTGAAACGCTCTTTTGTCAAGCACTTAACGCCGTTTAAGGTACTGGCACTATATATAGTGCCGGTACCTAGGCTAGTGGCACCGTATATGGTATGTGGCACCATAAACGGAAAGTGCCTGACTTTAATACACTAATTAGCTTAAGTAATTAGTTCTTCATAGTACTTATTAGCGATACTCTCGCCGGGTTTGTTCGTTCGTTCGCACCCAAACGTCGCGGACATCTTCCGCCGGCCCGGCGACAAACTTGACAAAAAGTTTTTTAAATAAATTGAACCTGTTGTCGCCAGCCGTTTTTGTCGAATATGCGGTGATAGACAGGCATTTATTTATTTTAAGTCGCCGAGCGTTTTTACACGAGTATGAATATGAATACGCATTGAATCTTGCGGATTTGGTAAATTTTGTTTGATTCCTGGTAAATTAAGCTGCCTGGGTGAATAGATATTGATCCCGAGATACAAAGGCCGCCCCTTTCTCGTTATTTAGTCGTTTTTTGTCACTTCTATCTTGACTTGAAAAGCTTTTGAAGTTCCACTAGTGGTTTAGCACGCCTAACGTTAGTATAATTATTGTTTAGGCTTACTTTCTATTCTCTTCTTGGTAAATGTATAGTTTCCGGGCGTAAAATCAGGAACCGGCCCCAGATTAAAATTAATACTTTTAATGATCATAACTTATTATAAATTAACAAGTTTTATCGATAAATATCGATTATCGATTATTTTTTGGCAACATTCCAAAATCGTCCAAAATGGTCATGTTACATATCATTTGAAAGCCCTTCGCCTGACGAGTCTAATGATCACTAAATCAGTATAGGGCACGCACCGGGAGGCCTGTTTTGCCAAATATAAAAGTACCCCTAGAGACGCATCAGTATAGGCACGCTCCGGAGGGCCTGGTTTAAAAACATAAAAGTACCCCTAGGGGACGCATCGGTATAGGGCACGCTCCAGAGACCCTGTTTTAAAAACATAAAAGTACCCCTAGGGGACGCATCAGTATAAGGCACGCTCCGGAGGGCCTGTTTTAAAAACATAAAAGTACCTCTAGGGGACGCATCAGTATAGTGATAAGTACCCCTAGGGGACGCATCAGTATAGTGATGCATACCCCTAGGGGTATTTTTATATTTGGAAAACAGGCCCTCTAGAGCGTGCCTATACTGATGCGTCCCCTAGGGGTACTTTTATATTTGGCAAAACAGGCCCCCGGGGGCGTCCCCTATGCTGATGTAGTGATCATTAGACTCGTCAGATGAAGGGCTTTCAAATGATATATAACATGACCATTTTAGACGATTTTGAAAATTTGGAATTTTGCCAAAAAAATAATCGATAATCGATATTTATCGATGAAACTTGTTAATTTATAATTAGTTATGATCATTAAAAGTAATTATTTCAATCTGGGGTCGGTTCCTGATTTTACGCCCGGAAACTATACATTTACCTTATTTATTCTTACCTCCTTGTACGGTAACTAGCTTAATATTTTGAGCAATATGTAGCTATCATCATTCCTTGTTTTCTCTGTCTTTCTTATCTTCTTACCGAACGTGTGCAGCGCAGTGCGTGCATCTTTTTTGGTAAACATCGGTTTTGTCGGTCCCTCAGCGGCCGGCGCATTAGGTACATGCTCTGACCTTATAGGGCGCGCGCGCGGCCGGCCGACCAGGCCAGCGCCGAGATTAGAGCGGCCATACATGTGCCGGGGGTGAGGAGGGTTTACCCCCCTCGCCGGTCAATACCACCCCTCGGTCGGCCATTAACAGCGTGAGCGCAAGTTAGGTGGCCAAAGGAAGGTTTTATCAGCAACAGTGCATAGCAAGAGACTGATCAAAGGCAATTGAGCGCGTCAGTAACTTTACAATTAGACTGACCTAAACTGAACTGCACCTGAATTTACATAAGACGTGTTTGGAGCGTTATCACAAAATTATGCTGTACTGTACACTACGCTGTACTACCGACACTCCTCCTTGATAACGCAAAAATCACCTACATAAAGAAGAGCTAAAACCAAGAGAAGCTACTAAATTACTGGCTAGGCTAGGCTACTTGACTGGCTAGTCGAATTAGGCAACACACCAGTGGAATAAAGTGACTACGCAGACACAACATATCACAGAACTGGTGTTTACAACACAAGTCTTCCACCGGTGGCTGTTGTTGTGACTGGTGATGGCGTGTACTCGTGACTCCGGTTGTTGTTGCTCCTCCTGAACCTGACGAACCTGGCGATTGACTAACTCAACTGGCCGTAGAGCTAGACCATTAACCGCTGGAGGAACTTCAAGGACTGCTGGTACCACTGGCTTCTCAACTGGTTGCCGAATGACCGCGGGTACGTCTGGTTTGCACCGAAACCCTTCACGCTGGAGACGAGGTACAGCTGCACGCTCCTCCTCCTCCGGCTGTACGAGGCGATCAGCGGAAACGGAAACGAGAGCACGGGGCAAGTTAGACAAACTAACCGTTTTACCAGCTGGAGTCCCTACGCGTGAGGGACATCCGGAGCCAGGCGAGATGGGTTGTTTTTGTATCTGGTCTCCACCATCATGCGACCAACCAAGGCGAACCGAACTGACGGTGTCTACAAGAACGGGATCAGCCTTCAAGTACAAGCGACATGATACCTGACCATTCCGGGCCCCTACTGTCTGTTGAGAGGGGCATCCATTCTGCGCGACTGTAGAAGCAACAATGCCGTCTGACTGAAGTCCAGACACATTTTCGTTGCCGGAAGCACGATCCAAACACGCAGAATCAGCCACCTCAGCACACAGAACAAAAGTGCTGGAACCGACCCAGGCATCAGCGAGACGGACAGGCCCAGAGGACAACGTCTGCTGAGGTGCACCGAAGTGAAGAACGATCACGCGACATCTGGCACGGGAGTACACCGCCGCCTCGTCCGACTCAGCTCTCGGCGCTGCTGCAGCCACCTGCCTCATCTGTGCACCTTGCCATGACTGCTGCTTCCCTTGCTGCGCTACCACCTCTGCCATTCGCACGCACAACACCGGCCGAGCATACTACGCCATAGCTGCCGCAGGTGTGTGGGGGTTTACCTCAGTAAACCACAATAGAAGAAAGCCAGGGGGCTGGGCCCATAACCTAACAGCGTCAGCGCAAGTTAGGTGGCCAAAGTAACAGCGAATGGTTGAACGCAGTGGAAGCGTGCTGGGCCCATAACCTAACAGCGTGAGCGCAAGTTAGGTGGCCAAAGGAAGGTTTTATCAGCAACAGTGCATAGCAAGAGACTGATCAAAGGCAATTGAGCGCGTCAGTAACTTTACAATTAGACTGACCTAAACTGAACTGCACCTGAATTTACATAAGACGTGTTTGGAGCGTTATCACAAAATTATGCTGTACTGTACACTACGCTGTACTACCGACAGCCATGTCCCCCTCGCCGGTAGGCGCTCCCCTTCCGAAAATTTTGGCGACCTTTTTTGGGAGAAACAGAAATTTTGGGTCAAAACCCCACTCGACTCCCACACCCCTCGGCCGGCCAGACCCCCTCCAAAATTTTGGCAACCTTTTTTGAGAAAGCAATTTTATACTTTCCAGCCCCCCCCCCCCCCCCCGACGAAAAACCTCATACCCCCTCCGGATTTTTCCGGGCCATGTATAAAGCAGACCCGAAATTTGTTAATTTTGACTAGGGATGCAAATGGTATAAAAAATACCAAATACCAAATACTAGATGGTATTTTCTATACCAAATAATACCAAATAGTTGATAAACAGGTCGCTAGCTGTTTGTAATGAGCGCAAAATCATACTTTTTGTTTTTTCAGCAAAAATATATATGTTTTGCCTCACTGGAAGAGTTTTTGTTGCATTTAAAAGAAGTCTAGTCATGCCGAGAAAGAAAACGAGCAGAATATGATGGTTTTTCACTGACTCGGGAAATGGGCAAGCACATTGTGACGTTTGCGGTCTAGGCTCGGTCTCGATAAAGGGGCCGTCCATAAACGACGTCGTTCCAAAATCCCGATTTTTCGGACCCCACTTCTCCCAAAATCGCCTTGCGTCGTTTCATGGGGCCCCCTCCCACTTTTTGAGAATTTTCCATGAATGGTTGTTATAAGCTAAACTGGTCCGAATTCTTTGTTGTTTTGTTACTCAGAAACGGTAAAGAGACGTGTTGTTCTGCGTATCTGCATTGTTAAAGTTTTAGTAAATTAGAAATAAAGAGAAAACTCTGAACAGAAGAGCTCTGACATGGTATACAGTCGCAAAATATGCAGAATTTATCGCTTAAAAGCTAACTGTTTAGTTATTTAAACTATTTGGTATTATTTGGTATTATTTGGTATAAAAAATACCAAATACCAAATAATACCAAATACATAGAAAATACCAAATAATACCGAATAATACCAAATAATACCGGATACCATTTGCATCCCTAATTTTGACCAGCCCACTCCAGTACTGTAGGTGTCATTGAACCAGTAAACACAGAAGACATTGATAGATTTTTGGTGCTGATATTCAGTTGTGTACAAGTTCTACTTGGCACCTTATTCAGGAAGACGGGATATTATGTCCGGTGATCAAGGAACTAAAGATCAGTCAAAACCGCTTGTAAAAATTGGACACTATGTATTGAAAGAGACCCTTGGAATTGGTACATTTGGCAAGGTTAAAGGTATGATCCGTACCTTCTCGGTAATGATTTATAAAGGTGTTTCAGTGGGTTTGCATGAAGTTACTGGACACAAAGTTGCCATCAAAATTCTAAATCGGCAGAAAATTAAGACTCTTGATGTGGTTGGCAAGATTAGACGGGAAATTCAGAACCTGAGCTTGTTCCGACATCCGCACATTATTCGACTGTACTGCCGTTCTTTTCTCGCTCCAATAATCAAATGCTTTTCTTCAGCTATCAAGTGATCAGCACGCCGACTGACATTTTTATGATAATGGAATACGTGGCCGGCGGCGAATTATTCGACTACATTGTCAAACACGGAAGGGTGGGTAACAGATCCGTTGCTCCCGACCAAACGGAAAACCGTTAACAGATATTTAGGTTTCTTCAGCCTTATTTTAGGAGCCTACAAAACTAAAACTGCCATTTTTGTGTTCGTATACCACTTTTTTGTGTGTCTTCATTTAATTTACGTTTCAGCTAAAAGCGCATGAAGCCCGGCGATTTTTCCAACAGATAATCAGCGGCGTTGATTACTGTCACCGACACATGGTCGTTCACAGGGATTTGAAGCCAGAAAACTTGCTGCTGGATGAGAAACAAAACGTCAAGATCGCAGACTTTGGCAAGTGATTTTGTTCTGCACGCCACGGACAGAAAGAAAACCAGTTTGTCAGGGGGACTATCAATTGCGGGCAGAAGTTGTTTAATAATGGGAGGCAGCTATGATAGTTGACAGTATTATAGGTTTGTCCAACATAATGACTGACGGTGATTTTCTGCGCACCTCGTGTGGCAGTCCCAACTACGCAGCGCCGGAAGTTATTTCTGGAAAATTGTACGCCGGCCCCGAGGTTGACGTCTGGTCCTGCGGAGTTATTCTGTACGCACTTCTCTGCGGCACTCTTCCCTTCGACGATGAACACGTGCCCACTCTATTCCGCAAGATTAAATGTGAGCAGCTACAAATGATTTACTAAGCACCAAGCACCTGCTTCAGCTGGCATTTTTCCAATTCCGGACTACCTGGACAAGTCGGTGGTCAACTTATTGCTGCACATGTTGCAGGTGGATCCAATGAAACGAGCCACTATCAGTGACGTCAAGTCAGTTCGGCTGCGTTCAAGTAGCTTAAACTTTAAGTGAGTTGCTGTAGGAACCACGACTGGTTTCAAAAGGACCTCCCAGCTTACCTTTTCCCTCCAGTCGACGAACAGGAAGCTTCGATCGTAGACATTGAAGCAGTAAAAGAAGTGTCTGAGGTAGAGAGCTGCCTTGGCAGAACAGACGCACCCCTCTGTTGGTTGTAGAAATACGGGTGTCCGGAGGAAGAAGTGACCAGTGCGTTGCTGAGCGGTGATCCTCACAACCATCTCAGTATTGCCTACAACCTAATCGTTGACAACAAACGAATCGAAGACGAAAGTAACTTGCTACCTCACTCAATTACCACCACATAATGGTGTATTGGGTGTCGGTCGACGAACCGAGCGTATCTCATTGGGTACCACCGGTGCAGTACTCGTAGTATCCTAAGTTCTGGTGCTACTTTAGCACAATCCTTCCTTATGTACGAAATTATTAATACTTGAAACACTTACTTTATTTTCGTCAGTTTCCTTGGCTTGATAAAGGTCAGGAAATTTGGAAATCCTGATCCGTGGTAACCCTGATATTGCTTGCCACCACTGACATTTGTTGAGCTTTATGTTGCCTAGCTACAGTCAAACTTGTAACGAACCCACAGACAACCGATCTTGGAGACGTCTGGGCGACCGTGACACGGCAGCGAGCTACTAATCACTACCTAAACAGGCGACTAGACCAGCTCCTGCCAAGTTTCGGTCCAATCGTTTCCCGAAGCAATACGTTTACTCCGTTTATTGACTGGCGCATTAAACTTTTATCCGGACCGAATGAGTATTGGGTACCATATACGCCAAAACCCCAACCAAGTACCCGAAAATCACCCCTATACCAGTTGGCACGCTACTCTAAGCACTTTTTTGCAAGCTCTAGTGTTTTGTATTCACACTGTTGCAGCGGCTAAATTGAGCCTGGAGGAATTTTACACGCCGCAGCCACCGAAGCTGCCGGACCTCAGGACAGAAGCGTACCGACATCCCGAACGCATGCAACGTGAGTTTTCATCTGTAGAGAGATGCATTGTTAACGACAAATGTGTGCAGCAGTGAAAGGCATGACAGCCACATTGGACAGCAGTCAGAATGCGGCGCAACTCACCAAAATGCCGCACGTGAAGCGAGCCAAGTGGCATCTCGGTAACTCTCAGCTGCGGCTGTGCAGTTTCTGTCCAACTCAACATTTTGTAGGCATTCGATCGCAAAGCAGACCGGAAGACATTATGTACGAAGTGTTCCGAGCCATGAAACAGCTGGATTTTGAGTGGAAAGTCTTCAATCCCTACCACGTAGTGGTGCGCAAGAAAAGCACCGAACAAAACGAAGTGAGCCACTCCACACGTTTACGGTTCTCGGTCTGAGCGGCGTTCTTTCAGCCCAAGATGAGTTTGCAGTTGTATCAGGTGGATCAGCGGAGTTTCTTGCTGGACTTCAAGAGTCTGGTGGATGAAGACAGTAAGAAAGGACGGTGTAGGTGGGTAGCTGACTGAGTTTCTTTAGCGAGCGGCAGTGGACCGAACAGTCGACATTCGTCGGTGTCGCAAGCTCAGAAGCCGGCCGGCGTGCGGACCAACCGAGCGCAGTCGTTGCCGATGCCGATGGAGGTGGACGCGTCGCCGCCGCCGTCGCCGGGAACCAATTCGAAGCAGTCGCAAACGATGCAGTTTTTCGAGATGTGCGCGTCTCTGATTGGAACTTTGGCCCGGTGATCGCCAACGCTCGTCATTGGTTTTTACTCTACGTCGATGTCATTACGGTGGCGCTGTGTATCTATTTGTTGTAATTAGGTATAGATAGTTGAGTGTAGTCGATGTTCTTGTCTAGGCTGCTGTATCTTCTGCTCGGCCGGTGTAGTGCTGTTCCTGGTTACCGCTTTAGTTTTCTGATCGATTATTTCGGTTTCCTTTTGCTGCCTACAGAGTTACCTATTTTTGATAGAAACATTCGAAATACGTAGATGGTTACTTGATCTATTCAACAAACGTTGGCTTCAAGGAATAAGAATTTTTCTGGAACAAATTCGACCAAACACGCATACAAAACCAGTTTTTTGAATGTTGTGCTTAGAATAGTCAAAAATGTTTTACAGAGTTTATTCAAAAGCAACAACAGGTTCTCCTAGAAATCGGCCAATAGGAAACAACAGTTAGATTCGCAATGGAGCTCCTCAAAAGTTCCTG
This sequence comes from Sabatieria punctata, assembly GCA_030248155.1. Classification (NCBI taxonomy): domain Eukaryota; kingdom Metazoa; phylum Nematoda; class Chromadorea; order Araeolaimida; family Comesomatidae; genus Sabatieria; species Sabatieria punctata. The sequence continues at coordinate 8,262 of JASANB010004632.1, read as the reverse complement.
CAACACAATGTCCTATAGCAAGACAAGCAAACGCGTTACTAACTTGCAGTGGCGTACCCAGGATTTTAGAAAGGGGTGGGGCAGACATGGGCAACGGGGGGCCTGAGGGGGGGTTGGCCCCCCTCAGCCGGCCGCTACCCCCCTCAGGAATTATTTGGAACGATTTTGTATAGAAAATTATGATAAAAATATGTCTGGATTAGGTGTAAGTGAGCTCAGAATAGCTTATTTTAACTTATTTTAATCATACATGGGCCGGAAAAATCCGGAGGGGGGGGGGGGGGGTAGGTGGGGGGGGGTGAAGACCTCGGGGGGGGGGTCCCCCGAAAAAAGGCCAAAAAACGCCTATTTTGCCTTAAATAAGCGAAAATTTCTCCCTCCGGGAGGGGGGGGTGGGGGGGTTAGCCGGCCGAGGGGGAGGGGTATACCCCCCTTACCCCCCCGGCCCATGTATGATTTTAATGAAAAATAAACCAAAAAACCTTGATTTTAGCCAAAAATCGGACTTTTTGGCTTACCACCGCCTCAGCCCCCCTCAGGAATTCAAAATTCTACGCACCCTCAGCCGAAATGCTGGGAGACGCCCAGTTCGCCGCGACCGGTTCGCCGCGCCCGGTTTGCCGCGAGCCGGTTCGCCGCAGGGTTATTCCGCCGCGGACCGGTTCGCCGCAAGTAAATATTTTTAAATTCGGTTTAGCAAGGGTACATGTACTGCGGCAGCTTATAAATAAGAAGCTATTTTTAAAGATTAGTCTTGTCTTGTCAGTAACCGGTAAGACTACCCGGGGCAGGGTTCGTGCGGGACCTGGAAAGTCAGGGAGTCATGGAAAAGTCAGGGAATTTAAAAAAAAGTCAGGGAATCAGGGAAAAATCAGGGAATTTGGTGTCTGGTCAGGGAAAAATTTGATAGCAGCACGAACATCTCACCGCCAAATAGTCCTGTCAGAACTTTACACAACACTCTTTTGAAAATCGGTCTTCGGATTTTATACACTACTACTTAAACAGGAAATTTACCCTCTGAATACCATTTAAATGCGTTTTACAAAGTCAATTTTTCAAAATTTTCTCAAATTGGTTGCCATTTCCTCACCTTAGTTGGTCAGGGAATTTTGACTTTGGTAATGGAAAAGTCAGGGAAAGGTCAGGGAATTTTGCTATCCAAAAGCCGCATGAACCCTGCCGGGGGAAGCGCGGGACGGTCAACAGACAACAGAGCCTAAGACGCCCCACGCTACCACCTGTGCAGCCAGTAACAGACAAGCCTGGCGCTAGAAGGTGGAGCACGTGGGGAGCAGGACGTGCGCCGCAGGGGCTGTAGTCATGGGCTATGAGGCGAGCCCAACTCCTCGTTGGCTGATAAGACCACCGCCGCGGACGACCACAGGTGGGTGAGAGGAGTGAGTGAGCACGTTTAGAAGTTCAGCTGGCACACGCGCCACATGCCAGCCTACTTGCCATCGACTCCTTGTTGCGACAAGTACTAATTAGTTGCGTCAAGGAGGTGAAAGTGTGCAGTAGCCTCGCTACACACGCACACAGCAGTTGGTGGCCTAACCACTCGACCAACTGTGCTGGCGCAACAAAAATTTATGCCCGCCCTGTTAACGTCTCTCTAATAGTCTAGTCCAAATATTCATTTTCTTTAATTTTCATAGAATTGCGGACGTTAATGTTCTTTGTACGTAATTTATACTATCAGACACGGGAAAAGGGGCTAAGGGAAGGATGGTCCCCTCATGCTCTTACCTACCCCTCAGGCCGCCTGCCCGCCACTACCCCTTTCGGAATTTTTCGAAGAATTTTATACAGACAATTACGATAAAAATGTGCTTAGATATTGGTGTAAATGGTAATTATGATAATAACACGATCTGCTAACACGATATATTTACATGATCTGCTAACACGTTTTAGCAGATCATGTTAACCATGTCGACACAGTCGTTTTCCTGTGACAGTACATTGTACGTTTGCTAGACCGAATTTAAAAATTATTACCTGCGGCGAACCGGTCCGCGGCGGAATAACCCTGCGGCGAATCGGCTCGCGGCAAACCGGGCGCGGCGAACCGGTCGCGGCGAACTGACCTCAACCCCGAAATTCTAGCCCATGTCTGGGTGGGGGTAGAGATGTTCCTTTTCCGGAAAAAAATGTCGGCTGGGAAATTTGCGGTTTTTTTCCAGTGTCAAAAAATGTCAGAAATGCCTTAGGAGACCGAACACCATTTCTGGTGTACAATTGCGTGTCTTTGTGCTTAGGTAATAAGTTTAGTAGCTAATTACTATCTGAAAGAGTCTCTGATCGATGAGAACAGTGATCCACTCAATTATAGTCATTGCTGCATTTATACAGGGTGTGTCAAAAAAAAACAACCCAGCAGAGTTTTTGCTGCAGCAACCGCAAATCTCAACCGATTTGAATGAATCCTGCTTTAAATGAAAGATAAATAAATTCTTGAAAGACTGGTGAAGGCCCTATTAAGATACGATGCTTAGTTCCTGAGATATTTTCCTTCAAACTCAAAACAGAGATTTTGGCAGTGAACAAGAGCGATTCCGTTGCACTTCACAACAAAACGGATTCCTACTGCTGAGGGGCAACAAGACTTTTACAAATGAAGTAACCAAGCACGTGTGGTACCAGAAAAACCTCGTTGCGTTAGCCCTGAGCAGTAGGAATCGGTTTTATTATGAAGTGCAACAGAATAATAAAAATCGCTCTTGTTCATAGCCAAAATCTGTTTTGACTTTGAGTGCAAATATCTCAGAAACCAAGCATCATATCTTAATAAAACCTTCACCAAACTCTCAAGAATTAATTTATCTTTCATATAAAATAGGACTCACTGAAATCGGTTGAGATTTGCACCTGCTACAGTAAAAAATCTGCTGGGTTGTTTTAATCTCTGTTGTGCACTGCCAAAATCTCTGTTTTGATTTTGAAAGCAATTTTCTCAGGAACTAAGCAACGCATCTTAATAAAACATCTACACCAGTCGTTCCAGAATTTATTTATCTTTCATTTAAGGCAGGATTCATTCAAATCGGTTGAGATTTGCGGTTGCTACAGCAAAAAATCTGCTGGGTTGTTTTTTTTTGACGCACCCTGTACATACATGGGCCGGAAAAATGGGTTGGGCTAGTCAAAATCTACAAATGTGGAGGTGGGGTGGGCCTACCAATTTGGGGGGTCGCGGCCATTTTGGTGGGTGGGGTCAAGAACAAAAGTCGGATGAAGGTGGGTGGTGTGGTCGTTTGGGGGGTCGAGCCCAAGTAGAGTTGGGCAAGCCTCCTAAATTCCCCAGGCCCGGGTCCAACCAAGGTTCTTACAACCGTAAAAGGTATGAATTTGTTTCTTACTTCCTGTTGCAATCGAAATATCGTTTACAGTGGAAAAACAGATTTTGGAAGTAGCATACATGCAACAGGTGCGGGCCGGGGTGGGGGTGATGGAGGTTGACCTTTTTAGCTCGTGTGTAACCCCACAAACTCCTAGTACATGTATGAGAAGGGGACAGATGCCACAAAAAGCCCGATAATCTTGAAAATTTGTTTTATAATTCAACTTTCGTGCTTTCAATTGCAGTTATTGATTGTTGCCGTTTTAATGCAAATCTTACTGCTGCTGAGAGACGAAAATAAGACATGTTTGAGATATAATTATAAAGGGTATGCAATGCGTCAACACTGTTTGTTGGTGAAAACAGGTTATTCCAAAATTTTAAGCCGATTCCGAACAATTCCGATTGGACCTACAAATCTGGTTCCGGTCGTTCGTTAGTAGTGGTACCGAAAAGGGTAGCTTTTCGGAGAAAATTCCCTGACCGTACAGATTTTCTTCCTAACTCCCGTGGGAGGGGGTTGTAGCCACTTTACAGCCCTGGGTACGCTAATGCTAGTTGCACATACTTGGGGAGTATTCCGTCCTTCTGCGCCAATCTGTTGATACAATCGTCTCCTTCGCCCTTAACATGAAAACCACTTAATGACGTAAATGTAAGAGTGGTGCGCTTTTGGAAGAATACGTAATAATGATTCGTTTACTTTTTTCAATGTAAAATTCGCTGACCCAAATGAATAGCAGTGTTAGACCGGTACTTTGTAAAAGCATGTTTATCTAGCTCGAAGAATATAAGGAAAATCTTTAAGTTTCAATCTTAAAATTCATCGAATCCAAAAATCAGGCGCGGTTCATGGTTAGACGCTAGAAGAACAAAAACGTTCCGTTCAAAAGAAAGCTCCCGAGTTGAAAAAGTTTCTTTGGCTGACTTTGTGAACGTTAATTTGATTAACAGTCGGTTAATTTTTCATTTACAGGGGATTTCCATGATACACACTAGTCTTGTCAATGGCTTAGCGTGTCATCGGTGGATTAAGAGGGTTAGGGGCATGCGTGGTGTTGCCCACGTATGCAGACAACTTGTCCTGTCCGCATCTGCAGCCCGATTTCTATTTTTAAGGATCTAACGGTCAGCATACCAGAGCAGAGACCCAAAGACAGGGACTCAGCCATTCACCAAGACTCCATCACGTATTGTTGATCTTAAAAAACTACCATTCTTCGCAGAGCGCCACACACAGCGTATCTCTTCACTTGTCCGGTCATTCTGCCGGTCTGCGGATCAACCTCAGCCAAATCGATCTGGACGGCAGCGTAATCCTTCGCCGAAATGATACGACTCGAGCTCGAACTGAAACCACCACTACGTTTTGCGTCCACAACCACCAAATCTCACCACTTGCGAGGCAAGTATAAGTCAACGAACTCTCCAGCGTCGTTCTGCATGTTAGACTCCTGAAAACTGACTCAGCTTACTAGTTACCACGGTCAGACACCTTACTGGATATGGTACCACTGATACCATTACATAATGTTACATTTTTGGACCTACTCAAATAGCTCCTTCTCAGTCATTCTTGTCTGAACCAATTTGACTTAAATTTCACGGCTTTAAACACCTGTCCTGTCTGGCTATGCAACCTGCATGTTCTGTGAAACTTGTTGCTTCAGAAAACTAGTATGTAATACATAATCATGAGTCACCAGCTAAAGCTAAATTGTTCTCTTTTTGTTGATATGTTGAAATGATATTCTGTTATAAACTGAAAAACGTACACTGACGTACGGACGTGTATAAAAAATTGCAAAAAAATCTGTGGCCCAATAGTCCCGCAAAATCGCCCAATCGGCATCACCCAATAGTCCAGCTTCGTAAATTATCACGTAAATTGTGCTAACTTTTAGTTGATTGGCTTTAAAAGCTGACATGGGCAAAGGGGGCTGAGGTGGGGGTTGACGCCCCATCAGGCTCTGATATACCCCCTTCAGGCCGACGCTACCCTCCCCCGCAGGAATTTTTAGGAAGAATTTTTTATAGAAAATTATGATAAAAATATGCCTATGAGTTGGTAGAAAATTTGCCCGGAGGGGGCGGTTCAGGAGCTGCCTCAGTCGGTGGAGGGCATGGCACACCCCAGACGCCCTGTTACGTGTTACCGGTTAGGATAGGGGCCAGTGTACTGTATTTTAACATCATAATCATTTAGCCTATCATAACGTATAATTTTAAAGAGTGTATTATTGAGTTTTTATACCAATTGATACCAAACTGTTTAAATACCTGAATACTACGATTGCCAGCAATGAATTTAGCATAATTTGTGACTGTAAACTAAGTCAGACAGAACATTTTACTCAGTTTTCTATTTACACAGACAAAAAAGACTGCCTGGCCTTTTTCGAATTTTCAGAATATGTAACTTCAAATGGCTGTCATTCCGTCAATTTTGCACCGAATTAAAAAATTTGGCACGATTATTATTCTTTGCTCCTAGTTTATCCTGGCAGAATCCTAGCCTTTCAGCCTTCCGTAGCCGAAACCGAACTCTAGACGCGTCGTCCTGAGTTATGATGCCCTTCCGAAATGAACTGAATCGAATTTTCGGACGTTAAATTACAGTTTCACTAAAACATATTTGTATGAAAGCTATGCTAAATCTGCCTATTTGTATGATTTGTATTTGTTAAACTACCTTTTACTATAGCCTACTTTTGCTGAAAAAGCAAAAACAACACCTTTGCGATAATTGAAACAGCGGATAACCTCTTTATCATAACTGTCTGGTAGGTATCATTTGGTATGAAAATACAAGCTGCTTTTTGGTATTTTTATATGCCTACTTTACTTCCACCATCGGTACACTCTATTGGGCTCAAGTCAAGGTACCCCACACCGGATTTTTGGCTATCCTCAACCCATTTTTCCGGGAGATGTACGCCGTGTACGGCACCACTACTACGATCGGCCACCGTGGTGGTACTGTAAGCATACATGTAACAGGGGGACTGGTGGGGGTCTGCCCCCACCCGATTTAGGCCAGACCCCCTGGATGGGGAACCCCTCCCCCCCGAGACGATTTCGATTTTTTTGGCAAGTAAATTTTTGAGTAAATTTTTGGATTTTTTTAGAATTTCAGACAGAAGAATTGCCAAAATCGCCTGCAAAACAGCACTTTTTAGCTGTATTTCAGCGGCAAAAGGTAAAAAGCACCGTCGGGACCGTAGCACCGTGTCTCATCGGACCGTACTCCTGTTGCTCTCCTCTTCCGTTTTTAAACGCCGTCTGCCGAAAAGCGGCCATTTTCCCCCACCGGTTCGATGAGACCGACGGTGCTACAGTGATTTAGGGATACAACTGAATTTCCGTGTTGGGTAGTATGAACCAAATAATTCGGTATTTTCAGCTATTCAGTTTCGGTATTTTTGGTATACTTGTGTACTTCTACTTGTGGACATGCTGAATCCACTGGAAGATATTGTGTTGATGCATGAAGAGCGCCACTGGATTCCGCCGAAATTCGGACAGCAAGCCTGTTACTCTGGCCCTGACCGCTGCTATAAACTTATCATCCACGCCCAGTACGCATGTCTGCCCGAAAGGTAAGGTGCCCTGTAACGCAAAAATCGGATTTTAACCTTTTACATTTCTTTCCTTTGAGGATTATTATGCATACATCCAGTACATTCTTAGATACCCGTACGTTCGTTTTGGACAGAATCCATGTGGAACATGATATGTACGCTCATCTGAACAGCATAAACGGCACGTGAGCGACCAATTTGGATTCGTCTTCTAGACGTACAGTGCAGATTGATGTAAATATAGGCTCGCAGTTGATGGAGAGGGCGAGACATCACTCAGAGCGTCTGTTGCAGTGGCGTACCCAGGATTTAAAAGGTTGACAATTTTTCAAAACAAGTTAATAAAAATTTTTGGCCCACAAAAACTCAATGCGTTCTTAGCACAAAATTAACAGTTCTAGTACATAATCTATTGGTTTCTCTGAATGTTTTCCAGCTATTAGGTCCGCCTAAGCTGGCAAGAAACAAAAGAAAACTGTTTCAGACAACCGCTTAAAGGCGTTGGCAGAATTGAGGCAAATTTTAACTCAATCAAACTGTGTAATAGCCAGTTACATAACCGAAAAGCAGTGAGATTATTTCTATTTTTAAACATTTTATGGCAAAGTGCGTTAAAAAGCAGCAAAATATTGAGTTTTACACAGTTATTTTATTTGGTAGCAAAAATACCGAAACGGAATAGATGAAAATACAGAATATTCGGTTCATACTACCGAGCAACACCGAAATTCGGTTGTATCCCCAAATCACCGTAGCACCGTCGGTCTCATCGAACCAGTGGCGGGAAATGGCCGATTTTCTTTTCGTTCGGCAGACGGCGTTTAAAAACGGAAGAGGAGAGCAACAGGAATACGGTCCGGTGAGACCGACGGTGCTACGGTCCCGACGGTGCTTTTTATCTTTTGCCATTTCAGCCCAAATTGGCGATTTTTAGCCCAAAAATTGCGATTTTTTTCGATTTTTGAGCGTTTTTTAGTACTCTACCCCCTCCCAAAATTTTGGCTCAGACCCCCGCCAACCCCCCCTCCCCAATCGGCGGATGACGACCTGTTACATGTATGAGTGTAAGCTAGGCTAAGCACACATAGACGTCTATTATACCCCGAATGAATAGATACCTAATAATCGAATTAAGTAAGAAGAAACAATCGGTCAGACCATAAAACGCCTACTTTCGGGAGATCACTCGAATTCTCGAATTGCAAAAGTTGAGCACACAAACAGCGGGCGGGCACAAATCGCCTCCCCCATCCCAAGGAAGTTGGGTAATATGGATTCGGACCCCCGGACCCCCACCGAATTCGGACCCCCAGCCTGGTACGGAAACAACGGTTTGTG
>JASANB010004630.1:0-11924 GCA_030248155.1 Sabatieria punctata | reverse complement strand
AATCGCCCCGCCGAAATACTATCCTCCTGAGAAATCAGAAAAGCATATTTGATGCAAATTTTATAACTTTTTAACGCTGCCTCCTAACATTGGTGTTGTTGTACTTAAACGAAAGCTCTCCTTTAGCCAAGACGGATTATGATGGTCCCGACTGGATCGGATGCTGTAATATGCAAATTTTATGGAACTTTTCTAACTTTTTAACGCTGCCTCCTAACGTTGGCGTTATTGTACGACCAATTAGGACGTTAGGAAGGAGCGTTAAAAAGTTACAAAATAAACATCAAATATGCTTACTGCAGCATCCTTTTTTTTTTTTTTTTTTTTTTTTTTTTTTTTTTTTTTTTTTTTTTTTTTTTTTTTTTTTTTTTTTTTTTAAAACCGATCCAATCGGGACCATCATATTCGAGACTTAGCCAAACGGCAAGAGCTTTTTGATTGAGTACCTACATGCCTATGTTACGACGCAGCGTTAAAATATGCAAAAATTTGCATATTGTCATTTTGAATATGCAAATTTTTAATGCAAATTTTTTAACTTTTTAACGCTGCGTCGTAACATAGGCATGTAGGTACTCAATCAAAAGCTCTCGTTTAGCTAAGTCTGAATATGATGGTCCCGATTGGATAGGATACTGCGGTAAGCATGTTTGATGCAAATTTTATAACTTTGCAAACACTACTTCCCTAAAATAGGCGTTTTTATAGTTAAATTAAAGGTATCTTAAAGAAAAAGTCCGGACATAGGACTACAGAAGCTACAAGAGTTAAAACAATGGTACAATGAAGGAAAATCCAAAGCAGTTTCACCTTCTTCCACTCCGAATCAGTCGATTCTCGGGATAGTACTTCGGCGAGACGATTTAGTTGGATGGAAGTGGTGTGTATGGAAAGAAGGAGAAAATAGAAGCAGTGTGGAACCTAGAAGACTTAAAACAATGGTAAGATGAAGGAAAATCAGCAGCCTCACCTTCTTCCACTCCGAATCGGCCGATTCTTGGGATAGTACTTCGGCAGGCGAGTCAAAGTGGATGGAAGTGGTGTGTCTGGAAGGAGAGAGCATATCGAAGCAGTATGGAAGCTAGAAGACTTAAAACAATGATAAGATGAAGGAAAATCAGCAGTTTCACCTTCTTCCACTCCGAATCGGCCGATTCTCGGGATAGTACTTCGGCGGGCGATTTGAAGTGGATGGAAGTGGTGTGTCTGGAAGGAGAGAGCATATCGAAGCAGTATGGAAGCTAGAAGACTTAAAAAACCAGCAAGATGAAGGAAAATCAGCAGTTTCACCTTCTTCCGCTCCAAATCCAGCCGATTCTCGGGATAGTACTTTGGCGGGCGATTTGAAGTGGATGGAAGTGGTGTGTCTGGAAGGAGAGAGCATATCGAAGCAGTATGGAAGCTAGAAGACCCAAAACAAAGGTAAGATGAAGGAAAATCGGCAGCCTCATCTTCTTCCACTCAAAATCGGCCGATTCTCAGGATAGTACTTCGGCGAAGATGGATAAGATGCGAATCGTGAGTGGCAGGCTGGATGATCGAAGTGGTTCTGGTACGATCTGGAAGGGAGCAAATGGCAGAGGTGGCCTGGAGGCTGAAGACGATTTAGGTTTAGTAGAAGGTGCCAGTACTTGAGTGATTTGTATTTGGCGCACTTCTTACCGATAACAAGTCTTTCCGGTTAGGGTCCCAGCACGAAAACTCATAACATTCGGTCCTGTCATGGGAGGGCTCTGATTGGAAGAGAAGGATCGAAATGTGCAAGCACTGTGTCAGCGCATAGAAGATCCTTGAGCGTCTAAATGCTCCTTGTTCTTCTGCGCCCCATCTCCACCTCTCACCTTTTCGCGTAAGACGATGCAGTGGTTCTGTGATTGATGACAGATTTGGTAGGAATTTCCCATAGAATTCTGGACTGAACCAAGAAATGATCGAAGAGAAGATACATCTGAAGGTGGTGGCATTTGCACGACTGCATTGACCTTTGGCCCTTTTGCGATACCATCACGAGAGAGAAGGTGACCCAGGTATTCAACAGTCGACTGTGCAAATTGGCACTTCTCTAAGCGACAGCGAAGACCATTTTCATCTAGACACTGTAAGAGACTACGCAGATTCTTCAGATGTTCGGCTGCACTCGAGCCACTGACAAGAATGTCATCTACGTAGGTAGACAGCTACACCAGGAAGGTCGTGTGTGAGCTGCTCCATGATTTCTTGAAAGTACCCTGGAGCTGAGCTGATCCCAAAAGGTAGGCGAAGCTGTAGTAGTGCTCCACGGTGTGTGCTCAGTGCAAGTTTCTTTTGAGATTCAATGGCCAGCGGAATCTGGTTGTAGGCGTCTGCTAGGTCAACCTTCGAAAAACCATACCCTCCTGCTAGTTTGCGCATCAGATCATCAGGAAGAGGTATCGGCTGACGATGAACATCCAACTGCGGGTTGACCGTGACAGAGTAGTCGCCACAAACTCGAAGTTTGGCTTTGGTTTGCCCAGGAAGTAGCGCCTTTCTGATAGGAACTACTGGCATGCCATACGCTGTGAATTGAGTTTCTTCAGACTCCTCGATTGATGCCGGCTTCATAAGCTTGGTTGAGGTCTTCCAGAATTGCAAAAGGCACTGGCCTAGGCTTGCAGTAGACCGGTTGTGCATCTGGATTTGAACTTGACCTCCAACTCAAAATCTTTGAGACGTCCCAGCTCAGGTTTGAAAAGGTTTTGGAAACTCTTTGCACAACTGCTGACATGCATCTCGCAGTGATTGGTCAACGGTGTTCTCATGGACCCCCCCCCCCCCCCCCCCCCCCCCCCCCCCCCCCCCCCCCCCCCCCCCCCCCCCCCCCCCCCCCCCCCCCCCCGGGTATGGTTTTTCGAAGGTTGACCTAGCAGACGCCTACAACCAGATTCCGCTGGCCATTGAATCTCAAAAGAAACTTGCACTGAGCACACACCGTGGAGCACTACTACAGCTTCGCCTACCTTTTGGGATCAGCTCAGCTCCAGGGTACTTTCAAGAAATCATGGAGCAGCTCACACACGACCTTCCTGGTGTAGCTGTCTACCTACGTAGATGACATTCTTGTCAGTGGCTCGAGTGCAGCCGAACATCTGAAGAATCTGCGTAGTCTCTTACAGTGTCTAGATGAAAATGGTCTTCGCTGTCGCTTAGAGAAGTGCCAATTTGCACAGTCGACTGTTGAATACCTGGGTCACCTTCTCTCTCGTGATGGTATCGCAAAAGGGCCAAAGGTCAATGCAGTCGTGCAAATGCCACCACCTTCAGATGTATCTTCTCTTCGATCATTTCTTGGTTCAGTCCAGTTCTATGGGAAATTCCTACCAAATCTGTCATCAATCACAGAACCACTGCATCGTCTTACGCGAAAAGGTGAGAGTTGGAGATGGGGCGCAGAAGAACAAGGAGCATTTCAGACGCTCAAGGATCTTCTATGCGCTGACACAGTGCTTGCACATTTCGATCCTTCTCTTCCAATCAGGCCCTCCCATGACAGGACCGAATGTTATGAGTTTTCGTGCTGGGACCCTAACCGGGAAGACTTGTTATCGGTAAGAAGTGCGCCAAATTCAAATCACTCAAGTACTGGCACCTTCTACTAAACCTAAATCGTCTTCAGCCTCCAGGCCACCTCTGCCATTTGCTCCCTTCCAGATCGTACCAGAACCACTTCGATCATCCAGCCCGCCACTCACGATTCGCATCTCATCCATCTTCGCCGAAGTACTATCCCGAGAATCGGCCGATTTGGAGTGGAAGAAGGTGAAGCTGCCGATTTTCCTTCATCTTACCTTTGTTTTAAGTCTTCTAGCTTCCATACTGCTTCGATATGCTCTCTCCTTCCAGACACACCACTTCCATCCACTTCAAATCGCCCGCCAAAGTACTATCCCGAGAATCGGCCGATTTGGAGTGGAAGAAGGTGAAACTGCTGATTTTCCTTCATCTTGCTATTGTTTTAAGTCTTCTAGCTTCCATACTGCTTCGATATGCTCTCTCCTTCCAGACACACCACTTCCATCCACTTCAAATCGCCCGCCGAAGTACTATCCCGAGAATCGGCCGATTCGGAGTGGAAGAAGGTGAAACTGCTGATTTTCCTTCATCTTATCATTGTTTTAAGTCTTCTAGCTTCCATACTGCTTCGATATGCTCTCTCCTTCCAGACACACCACTTCCATCCACTTTGAATCGCCCGCCGAAGTACTATCCCAAGAATCGGCCGATTCGGAGTGGAAGAAGGTGAAGCTGCCGATTTTCCTTCATCTTACCATTGTTTTAAGTCTTCTAGCTTCCATACTGCTTCGATATGCTCTCTCTTTCCAGACACACCACTTCCATCCACTTAAATCGCCCCGCCGAAGTACTATCCCGAGAATCGGCCGATTCGGAGTGGAAGAAGGTGAAACTGCTGATTTTCCTTCATTGTACCATTGTTTTAACTCTTGTAGCTTCTGTACTCTATGTCCGGACTTTTCTTTAAGATACCTTTAATTTAACTATAAAAACGCCTATATTAGGAAGCAGTGTTGCAAAGTTATAAAATTTGCATCAAACATGCTTACCGCAGTATCCTATCCAATCGGGACCATCATATTCAGACTTAGCTAAACGAGAGCTTTTGATTGAGTACCTACATGCCTATGTTACGACGCAGCGTTAAAAAGTTAAAAAATTTGCATAAAAAATTTGCATATTCAAAATGACAATATGCAAATTTTTGCATATTTTAACGCTGCGTCGTAACATAGGCATGTAGGTACTCAATCAAAAGCTCTCGTTTAGCTAAGTCCGAATATGATGGTCCCGATTGGATCGGATGCTGCAGTAAGCATATTTGATGTAAATTTTGTAACTTTTTAACGCTCCTTCCTAACGTCCTAATTGGTCGTACAATAACGCCAACGTTAGGAGGCAGCGTTAAAAAGTTAGAAAAGTTCCATAAAATTTGCATATTACAGCATCCGATCCAGTCGGGACCATCATAATCCGTCTTGGCTAAAGGAGAGCTTTCGTTTAAGTACAATAACACCAATGTTAGGAGGCAGCGTTAAAAAGTTATAAAATTTGCATCAAATATGCTTTTCTGATTCTCAGGATAGTACTTCGGCGGGGCGATTTGAAGTGGATGGAAGTAGTGTGTCTGGAAGGAGAGAGCATATCGAAGCAGTATGGAAGCTAGAAGACTTAAAACAATGGTAAGATGAAGGAAAATCGGCAGCTTCACCTTCTTCCACTCCGAATCGGCCGATTCTCGGGATAGTACTTCGGCGGGGCGATTTGAAGTGGATGGAAGTGGTGTGTCTGGAAGGACAGAGCATATCGAAGCAGTATGGAAGCTAGAAGACTTAAAACAATGGTAAGATGAAGGAAAATCGGCAGCTTCACCTTCTTCCACTCCGAATCGGCCGATTCTCGGGATAGTACTTCGGCGGGACGATTTGAAGTGGATGGAAGTGGTGTGTCTGGAAGGAGAGAGCATATCAAAGCAGTGTGGAAGCTAGAAGACTTAAAACAATGGTAAGATGAAGGAAAATCGGCAGCTTCACCTTCTTCCACTCTGAATCGGCCGATTCTCGGGATAGTACTTCGGCGAAGATAGATGAGATGCGAATCGTGAGTGGCGGGCTGGATGATCGAAGTGGTTCTGGTACGATCTGGAAGGGAGCAAATTGCAGGGGTGGCCTGGAGGCTGAAGACGATTTAGGTTCAGTACAGTAGAAGGTGCCAGTACTTGAGTGATTTGAATTTGGCGCACTTCTTACCGATAACAAGTCTTCCCGGTTAGGGTCCCAGCACGAAAACTCATAACATTCGGTCCTGTCATGGGAGGGCCTGATTGGAATCTCTTGTGATGCATCAAACGTTGGGATTGGTGTGGTTCTTTTTCACCGCTATGCTGATGGCAGTGAGCGACCGATCGCCAATGCATCAAAGACGCTATCCGCAGCACAGTGCAAGTACAGCCAAATCCAGAAAGAGGCTCTCGCGATCATTTTTGGCTTAAAGAAGTTTCACCAGTTTCTGTATGGACGTCGTTTCATTCTGGTGACTGATCACAAGCCACTTCTCTCACTCTTCGATCCCTCAAAGGGTACTCCTTCTATGGCAGCCAACACACTGGCACGATGGGCTCTCATGCTTGGTCAGTACAACTATGACATCGAGTATCGAAGCACTTCTCAACATGGTAATGCAGATGCTCTCAGCCGTCTTCCATGTGGACCTGACACTAAGTTTGGTGGTGCAGAAAGTTACGAAGATGTTGACACAGTCTGCATGATCAAGACAGTGAGTCTTCAGATGAGTGCAACTGATCCTGGTGTTATGGCCAAAGAAAGTGCTAAAGACCCGATCATCTCAACTGTCATGCGTTTCACTCATGAGGGCTGGCCAAATGGAGAAGCCAAGGTGTGCAGTCAGGAAAGTGACACTGCAGACAATGAGAAGTCTGACTGCAGTGAGAACCGAAACTTCACAGTGAACTCATTCAAAAGACTATCGGACTCCCTTTCTACATGTCATGGATGTTTGCTGTATGGGTCAAGGGTAGTTGTTCCCAGAAGCTTACAGAAGAGCGTTCTTCAAATCCTACACCTGGGACACTTTGGAATGCAGCGCATGAAGCAGCTAGCGCGCACAGCTGTTTATTGGCCTGGGATCGACGCTGACATTGCAAACTTAAGTCACTCCTGCACATCATGTGCTGAGCACCAACGTCAACCAAGTAAAGTGGCAAATCACCCTTGGATGTTGCCAGAAAAGCCATGGAGCCGGCTACACATCGATCACGCCATCAACTTCATGGGCAGCAACTGGTTGGTGTTGGTAGACGCATATTCAAAGTACCCTTGTATTCATTCAACAACTTCTACTTCTGCAAAAGCTACCACAGATCTGCTGGAGCAAGACTTTGCTCATTTTGGTTACCCCCACACGATCGTGTCAGACAATGCTGCAGCTTTCCTATCTGAGGAGTTTCAAGCATGGTGCAGAGAGAGAGGCATAGTGCATTTGACTGGAGCTCCTTACCATCCAGCGACGAATGGTGCTGCTGAACGTTTGGTTCAATCCTTCAAACAAGCTCTGAAGAAGAACTCATTGGCACCAAAACCAGCAGTTCAGCAGTTCCTGATGCAGTACCGGCGGACACCTCTTGCCAGTGGTTTTTCGCCGAGTGAGCTACTAAATGGACACCGAATTCGATGCAAGATAGACGCTCTACTGCCCTCTCCAGCTCATATCTTTCAGGGCATGCAGGCCAAGGAAGCCACCAAGTCACAAGTTAAAGAACACATGCATCCTGTGGCCAAACTGAACTACACTTATTCGATTGGTGCTCCATGCTATGCTTTGTACTGTGGACCAAGGAGAGACAAGGATCCTCGCTGGATCCCAGCTACTGTAACCAAGGTTTTCGGTACCAGATCCTTCAATGTTCGCATTTGGCCTAAAGGTCCAACTTGGCGCCGACACATTGAACAGCTTCGTCCACGTTATGGCGCTGAGCAAGACGTTGATCCTGGAGATGACTATACGCTAAGCCCAACGGCAATGGCTGATCAACAGGCAGAAACTAGAAATGAACCTTCCCCCTCCCACCCCCCCCCCCCCCCAACCTCCCCCATCTTCCTTCTCCTCCCTTCCCCTTACTCCTCTATCCACTTACTTCCTTCCACCCCCATCCCATCTAATTCACTAGAAAATCCCCATTTCTTCAAATTCCTACCACCTACGTCCATCCCCCCCCCCCCTCCCCCCCCCCTTACCCCCCCCACACCATCCTCCACACCATTCCTCCATCCTAAACCCATCCCCTCCCATCCCATCCATCCCCCCCTCCCCTCCCATCCCATCCCCCGCCCCCCCACCTCAGTTAATAAATAACTATTCCTTCCCTAATCCAGTTTCATTTTTCTTCTCCAATTTGCGCCCCCCCCCCCCCCCCCCCCCATCCTCCCATCTTCTTCTCCTTGTCCTTCTTTTTTCCCATCCACTTTACCCGGCCCCACTTTTCATTATCTTCCAGGTTCATCAAATTCCCAGTGGTCTTTCCATTTCAAACATACATCTCTCTCCTTTCGTCCACCCGGGCCCCACCCCGGGCACCCCATCTTCCCTCCAACCACTTCTACCATCTCTCCTTCTTCATCATTCACCTCGTTCCTTTTCTATCTTTTTCCCCATCCCATCCCATCCCATCCTACCCCCTCCCCATCCCATCCCATCCATCCCTCTTCCCACTTTAAGTTACCCCACCAGTATCCACAACATCCATATTCACCTCATTCCCCCCCCCCACATCCCTTTCACAGTCACCACTCCGCCCCCCCTCCCCCTCACCCTTCCCTCCCTCCTTTCTCCCACCTACCCCTCCCCCCTCCCATCCTAGTCCACCTTCTCCCAGGCCCCCCCCATCACTTCTCCCACATAATTTCTTCCTCCCTTCTCCCTCCTTGGCTGGCTCTTCCTCATCCCTTTCCTACCCTCAGCCCCTCCCCACTCATGTCCCCCACTCCCCCTCCCCCATCTCACTTCCCCCCCTCTCCCACTAAACCTTCCCCTCCATACAATCTCCCTTCTATTTATCGGGTCTATTTCTCCCCTACCATCCCTATTTCCTCCCCTCTCCAGTCCACTTTCTCCCCTTCTCTCACCATCTTTACTTTCAAATAGAATTTTGATGAATACAAGGTACTTTGAATATCTCTACCACACCAACCATTTCCCTGAATTGATAACTTCTTCCGTCCTTTTTCTCAACATCAGGTTTTCCACTTTACTTGTTCACTCCTACATACTTAAGTTCACCCACTCAACCCAATTCTAAAAATCTCAATCGACCTCTCCTCCCACCACCTTCCAACCCAAAATTCTCTTTTCACTCTTTTTCAATACGAACAAACTTGGTCACCACATCTATACTTATCTTCTTTTTATCATTCACTTCTATCATTTTTTCTTTGTATTTACCTAACTGGTTTTTTTTTCATAAACTCTCTACTAATTCTTCTTTTCCAAAACTATCAACTTTTCCAGTTTGTTTTTTTGTTTCCAGTTTTTTTCTTTTTTCCCCCCAACCCAATACTATCACAAAATAAAAAATCTTTCCTATTCTAACAAAATTTCGTTTCGTTATATTTCCTCTCATAACTTCTCCACCCTCCCCCCCAACCCTTCTCTCCCCCCTAACTCTTTCTCCCCCCTTAAATCATACTACAAACTTCATTTTTCTTTTATATCCCACAATAAATATTCCCTCACCACTCTATTTCTCTTACCTCTCATTACTTATAAATATACAATCAAATTTCCTACCAACACACTAAATTCTAATCTTTCTAAATAATTTTTCAAATTTTCTCCCCTCCCCCTCTAAATTTAATTCTCCAAAATCTTTTCACAACTATATTCACCTTCCCTAAATAATTTTTTTCCCATACCAATATTTTCCCCCGTCCCCCCCCCCCCCCTCCCCATTTTAAAATTACTTTCACATTTAAACCCTTTTATTCTTCATTTTAACTTTTTTATTATTTTCAATTTATACATTCTTCCTACTCCCCTTTAATTATTCTTTTATTTATTACAAAAAACTTATTCTATATCTTATCACTTTTATCCCCACTCTTCCCCCCCTCCAAAACATCCCCTTTATTCCCCCTTCCCCAACTTCTACCATCTCCCTTTTTCTATCTCCTCATTTTTCTATATTTTTTTCAATTTTATTATATTAATTACAATACAATACCCAATACCCAATACCTCACCCAATCACCCAAACCCACCCACCTACCTCCTCTTTCTTCCCCTTATTTTTTTCACACAATTATCCACAAAACAATTCCCTCCCAAAAAACCCCTCAAATTCCTTTCCCTCCCCACTTTTCCCTTCAACAATCATTTAATTCACCTTTCTCCCCTTTCATTTCATTTATTAAATTTTCCACAAAACGGCTTTTTCATTTCCATTTCTCCTTTTCCCTTCCTTCATATCTCCTCCCCCCCCTCTCACTTTTCATTTCCTTCTTCCATCAACATTATCTTCCACCTTTTTACTTTCCATCCTTTCTCCTTTCACACTTTCCACTCACCATCAATTCTCCATTTCCACTCTTTCTTTACTTTACTTTTCCTTTCTCCCTATTTCTAAATCTTCTCATTCTTCATTTTTCCTCCCTCCTTTCCCTCCTCCTCTCTCTTTTCCACTCCCCTCTATTTTCCACTCCCCTTCTCCTTTCCCTCTCACTATCCTCTCTCTCTCCCTCTCTCCTCATATCTTCTCTTTCCAAAATAATCTTCCCTACAATCCTTTCCTATTAATAATACAATACTTTAATTAATATCTCCCCCAACCATTTCCTCTTCTTTCCCCTCTCTCCCTCCTTTTCCACTTTTTTTTTTTCCATTTACAATTTGCAATGTCAGCGTCGATCCCAGGCCAATAAACAGCTGTGCGCGCTAGCTGCTTCGTGCGCTGCATTCCAAAGTGTCCCAGGTGTAGGATTTGAAGAACGCTCTTCTGTAAGCTTCTGGGAACAACTACCCTTGACCCATACAGCAAACATCCATGACATGTAGAAAGGGAGTCCGATAGTCTTTTGAATGAGTTCACTGTGAAGTTTCGGTTCTCACTGCAGTCAGACTTCTCATTGTCTGCAGTGTCACTTTCCTGACTGCACACCTTGGCTTCTCCATTTGGCCAGCCCTCATGAGTGAAACGCATGACAGTTGAGATGATCGGGTCTTTAGCACTTTCTTTGGCCATAACACCAGGATCAGTTGCACTCATCTGAAGACTCACTGTCTTGATCATGCAGACTGTGTCAACATCTTCGTAACTTTCTGCACCACCAAACTTAGTGTCAGGTCCACATGGAAGACGGCTGAGAGCATCTGCATTACCATGTTGAGAAGTGCTTCGATACTCGATGTCATAGTTGTACTGACCAAGCATGAGAGCCCATCGTGCCAGTGTGTTGGCTGCCATAGAAGGAGTACCCTTTGAGGGATCGAAGAGTGAGAGAAGTGGCTTGTGATCAGTCACCAGAATGAAACGACGTCCATACAGAAACTGGTGAAACTTCTTTAAGCCAAAAATGATCGCGAGAGCCTCTTTCTGGATTTGGCTGTACTTGCACTGTGCTGCGGATAGCGTCTTTGATGCATTGGCGATCGGTCGCTCACTGCCATCAGCATAGCGGTGAAAAAGAACCACACCAATCCCAACGTTTGATGCATCACAAGAGATTCCAATCAGGCCCTCCCATGACAGGACCGAATGTTATGAGTTTTCGTGCTGGGACCCTAACCGGGAAGACTTGTTATCGGTAAGAAGTGCGCCAAAGTCCAAAATCACTCAAGTACTGGCACCTTCTACTGTACTGAACCTAAATCGTCTTCAGCCTCCAGGCCACCCCTGCAATTTGCTCCCTTCCAGATCGTACCAGAACCACTTCGATCATCCAGCCCGCCACTCACGATTCGCATCTCATCTATCTTCGCCGAAGTACTATCCCGAGAATCGGCCGATTCAGAGTGGAAGAAGGTGAAGCTGCCGATTTTCCTTCATCTTACCATTGTTTTAAGTCTTCTAGCTTCCACACTGCTTTGATATGCTCTCTCCTTCCAGACACACCACTTCCATCCACTTCAAATCGTCCCGCCGAAGTACTATCCCGAGAATCGGCCGATTCGGAGTGGAAGAAGGTGAAGCTGCCGATTTTCCTTCATCTTACCATTGTTTTAAGTCTTCTAGCTTCCATACTGCTTCGATATGCTCTGTCCTTCCAGACACACCACTTCCATCCACTTCAAATCGCCCCGCCGAAGTACTATCCCGAGAATCGGCCGATTCGGAGTGGAAGAAGGTGAAGCTGCCGATTTTCCTTCATCTTACCATTGTTTTA